>CAKNYM010053191.1:1239677-1301074 GCA_932195095.1 Andricus curvator | reverse complement strand
GGTGGTTACTCAACCCCCAAATGAAAAATTTGGCGATATTTTTGCATAAAATATATTTTTATATTGCCAAAAACAATTTCAGCAAAAAAAATTTCGTTAAAAAATTTTTTTTTTTCATCGTTCATATGAACGTTCAGAACTTTTTGGTCATTTAATAATCCCCGATTACATGTTCCTCGGTACTTGAAACATTTCTACAGGCTAAGCTTTGTAAATCCAAAGCGTTAAAGAATCGAGTAATCTCATTACACTTCGATTGAGTCTGAACCAATGGCTGCCCCTAATCACCATCACTTACTGTAGCTTAAGAATGTGAAATCGTTCGGTATGCGAAAATTGAACCGAAAGTTTAATGGAAATACGATTACCTGTCGTAACTCATTGAATCGCCCATTTCATTATAAAAAGAAGCACTTTTTTTCGTGTAACTAAATATTTTGATATTTGCATTGGAAAATTGCAATTCATTTATAATTATAATTAATGTCTCAGGCTTAAGATGGTTACAGCCCAATATGTCAAAGGCATTTTTTGGTTAGAGTTGGATTTTTTTATTTTTTTAATAGCATGCCAACGGCCATACCACGCTGAAAAACCCAGTTCTCGTCCGATCACTGAAGTTAAGCAGCGTTGGGCGCGGTTAGTACTTGGATGGGTGACCATTCGAGAATACTGTGTGCTGTTTGCATATTATGGGTGTGGTGAGCCCACACTTGTAGTTATTTACTACAAGAAACTATCCACCTAGAAACACTACCCGAATCGGGTAGTGTCACGCCTACCCTGAAACGGAAATGGCTTAATGGTATACATACATACATGCACGGGGCTGTCCCGGTATATATTATCAGTCACGGACGCATTATTGTAATGCAATCAAATGACCTGATAAGAGTGTGTGCCTTGACATATTGGGCAAAGCCTGGTTTTTACCCCATCATTCACGGACTGTGTTGCAGTCAAGTGCATGATGGGGGACCGACAGCTTAAGGTGGGATACGAACCACCAGAACCTCGGTAAAGGTGCATAGAAAAATTTCAAGGGGTGCCGGCTCAGGGATCGAACAACGGACCTCTAAGGTGAAGCCCGAGCGTCTCACCAACTGAGCTACCGAGGCTCTCCTTTATAACTTTTATTAATGAGAAGTTGTAGGCTCCGGAAGCTACGATCATGGTTCCTTAAAGCAACCAATCCCGACGCAACTGGACGTGTACGTCATCCACTCCTGCTCCTTCTATCCCAGAAGGTAAGCAAGAGCGGGAAATTTACGCTAGAGACTTCGTACGACACTGTTCCTTGGAGTCCGGTCTCTAGCCGCGGATGACCTTACGCGGCAGACGGGACAGTTGGAGATGAAGGTTTCACCTATGGATACCAGCAGACTTGGGAAACTTGTTAGACAGACTCATCGATAGCTCTTCTCTACGTATAATGCCGTAGAATTTACCTTGAAGGGTCTTGTCAACATGTTCTCTTAGTAGAAGCGAATGTTCTGCTTCCTGTATAGGACTTTTCAGCATCAAAGGTGTTAGTGATGCTAGGTCATGTGTAGTGTCGCTGGAATCAAATGGGAGACCAAGCTCCTCTGCGGCCCTATTTGCGCACGGTATAGAAATGACGCAACATTTACGACTTCATGTTGATGTACGAGTCGCATAAGAGAAGCTGTGCTGTTTAGAACTGAGCAGGCTGTAGTCAGAACTGTTCTTCGATGAAGACACTCAAAGCTTAGCAAGCCTCTACCCCCTTTATCTCGAGGGAGGTACATTCGAGGTACGGAGGATCTAGAATGATGACTTCGATGGATTGTCATCATATTGCGTGTGCTTCGGTCAATTTTTATTATTATTATTATAACATTAAGCCAAATTTATTTCGGGATTGGGTTCTAGCCTGGTTATACTACCAAAACAGCAAGCATTAGCATTCAGCACAATTAAAAATTAAAATTTTTGAAAAATGACGAAGTGCAAAATGTCAAAAATTCAAATTTAAGCTTATGAACTCAACAAATTCATAATTTTGCAATAAAAATTGATCAGCGTCAAATTTTAGGGTCTTAAAAATTGAAAATTGTAAATTTTATTCAACCAACATGCAATCAAAGGATCCTCACACAATTGGCCTATTACAAATTTTTATCAGCATCACAAACCTGAATTTTTAGCCAGTCTTACCAAAAGGTCTTTTGCATAGATTCCGTGCAGGGTCCTCAAAAGCCTTAAAAATTAAACTTTCTAAATACAAGTCTAAAAGATCAAAAAAATTATAAAATTTGTAATAAAGGATTTAAGAACTAATTAGTTTAAATTTAATAATATGAAATTAAAGCGATTAAATTATCACGTTCAAGTTTTAAGCCCTAAAAATTAAAAAATTAATTTTTGAAAATTCAAAATTTGTTTAAAATGTTGGGAATGTCCAGATGGAACAATTTCGTAATTTAGGACTGTTAATTTCGAGTCGTTTAAAATATTTAAACAATATAATTGATTAGTTATCAAGGATCATTGAGCTTATTTGTCCATTTATGTACGGCGTTCATTCACTCCGATTTGTATTCGATTAAAAATTTGTCCTTCAGTTTATTTACATTTTTTAAAGGCCTTCGCTAAGCGGAACGAAATTTTGGTACAAATAGCCGGATTTTTTCGGTACGAATGGAGGCAGCTCGAAATGGGGCTATCTGTACCGAAATTTTGGTAAGAATAGCCTGATTTTTTCGGCACGCATAGGCACTCCCTTTTTTAAAGAAATTTTGTTTATTTTAATTACAACGGTAATTGCCAAAAAGTTAACTATTTTCCACTTTTCCTTTGAATAAGAATTTTTTTATAAAATTATCTCAGTAATGTTTCAAAAATTTAGACGAATTTGTTTAGAATTTATAAATAAAAAAGAACCAAAATGTCTTGTCACACACCTGTCCCGACCTAAAAATTAAAAATTACTCAATAATATTAACAGCATTTGTTTAATATTTTAGATTTGCAGATATCGCTTATATTGAATTAAACAAGATAAAAATCAAGAGTAGAGTTCAATATTTTGAAAAGGAAAATGTTTAAAATCAGTTCAAAGTCTGTCCCACAAGTTTTTTGTATGATCATACTGCATTGCAATTTGTGGATAAAACTGGAAAATAATTATTCTGGTTATTCATAATATGGGTTGAAATGGTTAATGTTACTCTTACGAAGATTTTAGTATAGCTAAAAAAAGATTTATCAACGTTGATTCCAAATAATAGTTAATAATGATCACTATTTTTGTGTAAAATTGTTTATAACATGTCCGGTAACGCTCCATATTAATCCATCATACTATAAACTGAGAGAGAATTGTTTGAAACGCTGAAGTCAAAATACAACAAATCGTGTAAATAGTCATTTTTTCCATATTTATGAATATATTTATCATAGTCGCATGTCCTGTGACGCGAACTTTGGCAACGTACAAAATTTATATCCATCACAAATACATTCCTTGATCTCTTTAGTTTCATATTTTCGTACTCTCTTGGGTTGCCCTTAATTACAAAAATAATATTTTAGGCAGTTTCGAGATTTTTTGTTTTAGAAGTCTCACTGTATGAAATGGTTAACTTTTGTCGATCACTCATAATTAGAGCAGAAGATATGAGAAAATTGGCTGAAGGATGTAAAAATAATTGTAAAAATAAATCTGTGAAATATGCGTAGATTAATCAAGTAGAGGAAGCAAAAAAGAGTGAAAGAGACGAAAGTGCCATAATAAATCTGTGTGTACAATTCTCAAGAGATAAAACTGGCGCTTTGGAGCTGATCGTATATTTCAGAAGGCAGATAACGGCTATATGTACGGGAGGTTACCAAAGTTCACTTTAAAACAAGGAAAGGGAAAACTTAAGAAAAAAGTTTATGTCGATTTCTCAAGAGGAAGTTACAATCTGTCTAAAGTATTGTAAAGTGTTGCCTACAGTAAATTTGCTTAACACGGCTAGAAAATTGGTCTGCTTTAATCAAGTTTTCAGGCTGTTAATTTTACTAAGAATGTACATTTCGAACGATTGCTAATTCAAATTTCGTCATTAAGTGGCACAAATATCTTTACCGGATGTTGAGGATTTTAAACTATTTTCACTTTTGAAAAAAAGTCAATTTCGGACACTTTGTTTTAAATATTGACTTTGAGTAATACCGCACAGTATGGCGAAACGAGATTTTAAGGTTCAAAAAGTTGCAGAAGTCGTATTTCTTAACCTATTTCAAAGTTTTTTTTTTCATTGAATCTGATTAACTTTTAAACGGGTCTTCAGAGGCAGATTTTTAATTCAAATTTCATCTATTTGTTATTTAAGTTGATAATTGACCAAAAACCCATCATTTTGTATACTTTTACCACCAACTTTGCTCTGTTTATTGCTATATTTTTTTCAAAAATGCATAGAACTAGTATGTTTAGTCTCCATGAAAGGTCATTTTCATTATAGAATTAATTAATTAATTTCGATCATTATTATAAACAAATTTTTGGATAAAAATTATAACATTTTCTGCATTTTCAGTTTTTTAATGCATTATTTATACCGATTTCGCTGTTGAATTATGTAAATGGAATAAATAAACATAACCGAAAACCAAACGAGAACAATATTGTCATTGTTCACAAAATAACACACAAAAACACGTCATAAATTAACTTATATCGCATTTTTTAACATAGAAACTCGTTATTTTCTACGTGATCGCTTGCTTTGATCTGAAGGGTTTGACATTTCTTCATTATTTACTTCCCGTTATTGAACATAGGAAATTTCCCTTTTTAATGGAGTCTTTCCTTTTGTCCCCTGACGAATAACATCAGCATAGAAAATATTGCCATGTAAAAAAAATATTATTGTTATAAATAATTATTATAGGAAAATTCACTCTTATCACATAAACAACACAGGCCGACAAAAATTACATCTTTTTTGTACCCAAAGTCCGGACTATGTGACCCCGAAGGATTTTGGTGTCCTAAAAACGAATCCGTTAACCAAATTTTTCCTATACGTCAGGCTTTTGATATATCCTCACCTAAAATTGCAGAAATGGCTGTTTTTAGCCATATTTGAGGCAATATAACACGATCAACAATTTTTTTTATTCAAAAACTGCTAACGCCATCGTTTAGTAATACTTTTTTCCTTTCATTTACATTTTTGATCATCCCGAACCGATTTATTTTTCTCCGAGATATCGCACATTAAACATTTCAGTTTCACAATAAAACACTAGCAAAGAAGGTGAAGAAAGTGGATATAATTGTGTGTGTCATATCTCGGAGAAGAAAAAATCGGTTTGAGATGATTAAAAATGTAAATGAAAGGAAAAAAGTATTACTAAACGATGGCGTTAGCAGTTTTTAAATAAAAAAATATCTGATCGTGTTATATTGCCTCAAATATGGCTAAAAACAGCCATTTTTGCAATTTTAGGTTAGGATATCTCAAAAGGCTGAGGTGTAGGAAAAATTTGGATAGCGGTTTCGTTTTTAGGACACCAAAATCCTTCGGGGTCACATAGTCCGGTCTTTGGTTACAAATTTTGTCGGCCTGTGCAATTATTATAAACATATTTACTTATATTGCATTTTTGAACAAAGATCGTTTTTGTTTTCTATAGGGTATTTTTTCTTCATCTCAAGAATAGTGTGCTGACACAGGAGATTGCCATTCAACAAAAATTGTTATTGTTATACACAATTTTTAAACGCTTATTTTGCATTTTGGAGCATAGTCTCAGTGGAATTATTAAAAATAGTGATAAGATAATTATGTTGTTCAGTGGTAATCTCTTGTGTCACGATATTAGTCTTGAGGTGAAAAGAAACGAGCACGCAGTAAAGAAACATTTTCTTTTCAAATATGGGATATGAGAAAAATTTTTTATAAACATTTTTTATAACAGTGAGAATTGTTGTTGAATGGCAATATTTTCTATGCTAATATAATTATTTAGGGGAGAAAAGAAATGACTCCACTAAAAAGAAAAATTGTCTATGTTTAAAAATGGAAAATAAATTAATTTTTTTATAATAATTGTTCGTAACAATATAAATATTTGCTGAGTGGTCACTGATCATAACCATTTTTAGAGAAAATAAATATTATGCCTTCAAAATTTTTTATTTTTTATCTCAAAAGAAAGCTCAAGTTTTTTCTTTTAAGATCTTTAAGGTTAAAAAGTGGGATTTTTATTTTTTATTTCTGAAAATAGCGATTTGTGATTTTTGAGAATATACCATTAGGTTTGGCGTATTTCAACTCTTTTAATAGCGACAAGAACAAATCTTGTGTAGTATAATTTCGATAGGTATTTTCACGAAATTTTCATTGGCGGTAACCATTTTTTCAAAAAATAAATATTTCACCTTCGCAAATGAAGGTCAAACATAAATTGGACTTTTTTCATAGAAGGACATTTTCTGACATTCTATTTTTGATAGGAAGAAAGCTTGGGGTTTTTCCTTTCATTACTTTGAGATTAAAAAGTAAAATTCAATCATGTATTGACGAAAATAAGTTTCAAGTCCTCCGGTGTACCCAATGACTCTTGTGCACGCGCGCCGATGTTCTAAACGATTATTTTTACCAATAAGAGTTAAAAGTCACGTAAATAAACGATATCCACGAAAATCCCAAAATTTTCATCCACTTGACCTCGGTAAATATTTATCTGAATTACAAAAGTTCTTTCCCATAAACTACTATTTAATAGTACAACACGTTGCCTAAGTTTGACTTTGGTCTTACACAAGAGGTTGATAGCAATTATTTACATTTCCTTTCATCGAGAGTATATGTACTCATTCTGTATGTATTTGAGAAAATATCAATAAAAAGAGCAAAGTTGGTTGCACAAATGTAATAAATTTTTGCACTTTCATGTTAGGATATCTCAAAAACCTGACGTATAGAAAAAGTTTGGAAAACGGATTTGTTTTTAGGACACCAAAATCCTTCGGGGTCACATAGTCCCGGTCTTTGGGTACAAAGGCCTCTGCAATTATTATAAACATATTTACTTATATTGCATTTTTGAACGAAGACCGTTTTTGGTTTCTATTGGGTAGTTTGTCTTCATCTCAAGAATAGTGTGCAAATGTAATAAATTATGAGGTTTCGTCATTTTTCAACTTAAATAACAAATTAGTGAATTCTCTTTTTTAAAAATCGGCCTCGACAGACCTCTTAGAAATTTAATCACCTTTAATTAAAAAAAAACTTCAGAATCGATTTATCGCTCATGCTGCGAGCATCACACTCGTTGCAAGATCTGACTTACGCATAGTATTACAAATAACTATAGTGACGAAAATATAAAAATAAGGACATAATTCAATTCAATTATCGCAAAACCGTCTAATTTGGAAATCGACACGGGTGCCTCTAAAGCGTCTGACAGTTGAATATTCGAATTTGTGGTAGCAGAGGTCGCATCAGAGGGCAGAGAGCTATTGTCGATAATTGCTGTCTAGGTGGTCTTGGATGTCAGGTCAAGCGACAGAATTGGAGGAGATCGTGGTCAGGTGCAAACAAGGGGTTCTACAAAGGTATCATGCAGTATAATGTGGATCCGTATAGAGAATTGAGCATTAAACTTAGCTAATGTTTAAGGGCCATTGTCAAAAAGTTTCCTCCATTGCTCGTAATATTTTAGTGATCCCAAACAGGAGAGATTCTCTGTTCGAAAATAGATGATTGTTTGTATTTAGAAAGCAAGAATCTTATGATATTTTTCTCTGAAAATACGAACATTTTCATATTCAAGTATAATATTATTTTTTAAATCAATAGACATACGTAACGGCACTCGTTATTGAGTATCAAATTTTCAGCACTTTACATGAATAGATTCTATAGCTGAACATTATTAACGCGTCAGTTTACACCAAGACCTTAGGTATCAAGTACTTCGAATATGCTCTCTGCGCGAGAAACTATCATGCCTCTACTGTACCAGCGAAGGAGATTGACATATATAATAAGTAGTTATCAGTTAATTTCTTATCACGGATGCTATTCAGTGACGTAAAAATGTTGTTAACAAAGAAATTGACATCTTTTCTCATTTTATCAGATCTCAATAATTTTACTTAAATTTCCTATTCAGATATCCTATTTATTAGTCTTTCAAAAAATATCCTTACCCATTTTTCGCATTGTTTAAAACAAAAAGTGGCCAGTTAGAACAAAAAGAAGAGTTGATTTTGCAATAGTTTATTCCTTTATCGCCATTGCTGTAAACTCGGACGATAATAGCACCCCATTAATATTTAATATTTGATATGGATATAAACATGGATGAATACTAAAATTGATATCTCATCCCATTTACGCGGCTCACCTTGTCAAATTATGAATGTAAATTGACTAATTCAAACTAATAGGACTCTGGAGCAATCAAATCTGGTAGTAAAATAAGTCTTCAGTTTCATTTTACGTTACAACTTTTAAGTTATTTGAGGAAAGTACCAACTCCTAGAAAAATTTCCGGAGAAGGCTTAATTTTGTGTAGGTTTCTCTCTTCTATTATTATTATGGCCCTGGCCATATGAGGCTATGTATACCGAAATTTCGGTATGTGTACACTCCCTTTACTTCTATATGAAATAATACTACAATTAATTAATTCAAACAATTAAAGCTTCCCTGAACTTTAGGTTTTAATGTTTCATGTTCATAACGACTAAATGTATTAATCTCAAATGAAATGTTCTAATGGAATGTGCTTGCTCGTTATATGTTTGCAGTATAGTTCTGCAGATACTTAGGCATTGCCTAGGGATTCGGGATTAGTAATCGTTGAATCCTAATACGTTCCAGTTTCCATATCGGTAATTTCGCATGCTATGATAGAGCCAGTACACAGGTATATGTATATGAGGATTTGTTCAGATCACGCAGATTAACGACCCAATCGATAAGAGGGCCAATGAAAGTTGGCCATGGCTATTACTGGATTCTGTAGAGACGATGAAAGTTTGTTAATATTGTTCCCATAATCTCGTTAAATCAGAGTTGAGTAAACCTCTCTGGTAGTTATTTACACTGTTCACAAACTATGTAACTGAAGGTAGGATATTAACGTTAATTATGAACTTCAGGAGAGTAAAAATAATTTTTTTTTATTCAGCGTTTTAAAATCTGATGGACGTTTTATGCAGTTTGTATAAAAAAGACCATCTGCACTCAAGATCGAGAAAAACGATTTCCAGATTGCCTATTTTTACTTCGTAATAGTTGATGAATGAAATAAAATATTTGACGACTTCCCAATAGTTGATAAACGATACCTTATAGACGATGAATTAATAACAGATTTCCTAATAAATTTCAATATTAAGCCTTCACATCTAGATAGTATAAAACCTTCACACATTAATAGGATTCGCTAATCAATTATTAAAAAACCGTTATGTAATATTAGGAACATCCCATCATCTACTATTAAGAAGTACCTATCGTTTATCAGGTTTCGATGATTGACTATCAGGAAGTAGGTATCGAATTTTGGAAAATCAGTATCCAATATCAGGCACCATTCATCGTCTATTAGTAAATGGATGTCGAATATTTAGAAGTGATCATACAGTATCTAGACTCATTCATCGACTATTAGAAAGTCGATATCAATTTTATCAGGAAGATAGTATCCACTATCAGGTTTTGATGATTGACTATCGGGAAATCGGTATTGACTATTAGGATGTGGTCATGCAGTATCAGGACTCATTCATCGACTGTTAGGAAGCCGGTATCGAAAATTAGAAAGTTTCCATCCACTATCAGGAATTATTCATCGAGTGTTAAGAGGTCAATATAGAATCTTAGGAATCATTGATCGTCGGCTATCAGGAAGTCGGTATCGAATATCAGGAAATCGGTATCAGATAATAGAAAATCAGCATCCACTATCTGGTTTCGTTGATCGATTATCAGGAAATCAGCAACAAATATTAGGAAATTAGCATCGACTATCAGATTTCAATTATTGTGTATCAGAAAGTCGGTATCGAATATTTCGAAGTTATCAACCACTATCAGGACAAATTCTTCGACTATTAAGAAGTGAGTATCGAATATTAGGAATCATCATGGTCTTTCAAGGAAAACGTGATATGAATTCTTTAAAAATTCCCTTGACATCAACTTCTTTGGATTTACAGTTTTTTTAATTCGCCCTGAAGAATTTTAAATTTACCTTGAATTCTTAATTTTTTGAATTTAAAAAAGTTGTTCGATTCACTTGAATTATTTTTAATTTATCTTGATTTCGTATGAATTTCATCGAATTTCTTCGAATAACCTTGAATTCTTCTAAATTCACTGAAATTTTATTGAAATCAATGGAATGTTTTGGATTCTTTGAATTTTTTTCAATTCATGTGTATTCATTTGGACTTCACCCTTAATTCTTATTAATTTATCCTGAATTTTTTGGTATTCTCTTGAGTTTTTTTCTTTACTCTCGCTTTTTTTTAAATTACTTGAATTCTTCTAAATTCACTCAATTTAATGGATTTTTTCCTCGCCCTGAAGTCTTCTAAATTTACTCTGTATTCTTAGGAATTTCATCAAATTCTTTTAAAAGTCCTTGATTTTTTTCAATTCATATGAAACTTAATGAATTTTACAAATATTTTTGAATTGTTTTCAATTTATCATGAATTTTTATTAACTTCATCGAATTCTGCGCATTGCCCTTAAATTTCACTAAATTCACTCAATTTTATTTAATTAATTTTTTTTTTTTAAATTGAATTAAATCCTGGTGAATTTGACGTGAATTCCGCTCACTCCCATTTTACTCAATTCGATGGATATTTGTTGATTTTTTCATTTTGTTCAATTATATTCAAAATTCGCTCCAATTTTACGGAAATTGAAAAAATTGTATTCTTTGGAATTCTCTTGATTTTTTAAGTCTCTTTAAATTCTTTTGAATTCACTTAATTCTAGTCTCAAACCCATAAATCTTATAAATCCATTCCAATTTCATTAAAATCTTCTCGTCTCTCATAAATTTTTCTAAGTTCACTCGAAGTTTATTTAATTAATTGTTTATTTTTTTAATTTATTCTGAATTTGTTAAAATTCGCCTGGAATTTTTATAAATTTCATCGGAACCTTTTGAAATATTTTGATTTCCAAAGAATATTAATCACATTATTAATTCACATTAGTCTTTTCTATTCGATTCTAGTCACTTTTTTGGTTAGAAGTTACACGGAAAAAATAGTTATTTGAGTTTTAAATGACTGTCTGTAAATCTTGGATATAGAGTTTTATAAGCATGCACTGTGAGGTGTCGATGATCGATTGTCAGAAAGTTGGAATCGACTATCAGGAAGTTAGCATCGACGATCAGATTGCGATTATTGACTATCGGGAAGTTTAGTATCGAATATTAGGAAGTGATCATCTAGTATCAGGACTCGTTTGATCTTTTAATCTGATTTCTACTTTGTTGCTTATAAAAATATTATTTTCTGTTTGTTCCCTAACAACTTTCATCAAACATTTCTCCACTCATTAAAATCGTATAATAGTGAGAAAAAAATTGCGCATAATTTCTAAATCTAATTGGAAATTTTTAAACTTTTAAGTCTTTAAATTTTGAAATCTCGTAATCACTTTTGTCATTTAGTGGCCATTCAATTACTTATTTGATTCCATTTTATTCTTAATTATTAAATTCTGGTTTTTTATTTTAAAACTGTCGAAAGCCGAGTTCGCAGGAAATGGCTGATAGAGATTTTATGAAGCGCTGATAATGTCGTTGGCTCTTGAAGTTATTAACTCTGTGGAGCACTATCCTCTTAATTTCTCTCCTACTAGTTCTGGCCTCTGCCCCATTATTTCAGATTGAGGCAAAAGCTGAGTCGAAAAGTCTGGTTCCCATCAGAAAAATCCTATCGATTGGTTAAAACAGCCCACACTAGTATAATAGAATTGCTGCGAAATATCCGGAAAATGAATTAACCTAGAGTGTTTCTAGCACACACGATAGTTCCTTCTATTGCATATGGATGTGTCTGCATTTGCATATTTTCGCCTCGCTAGGCTCGTGTCAACGGGGTAGTTTATATTCCTATATTTATTTAGATCTTCATGCTGCTTGACAAAACTTTAGGCTTGGTTGTCTCATTTGTTGTCTCAATTCATCACTCTTTTTTCTAATCTGTGATTTTGACATCTTTTTCAATTTCTTGGAATACCTGAAACATTCACTTTAAATCGCTATATGTTCAATTTTTCATTTTGATTTAATGGATTTTCTTGTACCTCATACAATTTTCAATTTATTGATAAAATAAAAAGTTTAATTCAGGATAAGTACTCAAATTTTGAAATATTGATGTAGTTCTTGAATGTTTCCTGGCAGTAATGAAAGTTTACCGTCCTCTGCATTTTCACAGATTCCCCATTGAAGTTTTGTAGACTTTGTAGTGAATTCCTAAAAGAGAACTTGAAAGTTATCGAGGACTGAGATAGAATACAAATTGTTCAATTTTGAGTGCCTTTATATGCTCGGTTCATCGTCCTGAGTTCCCCATTGGAATCGATATTAGAAGAAGAAGCGCGGTAAAAATCGTTAGCACGGAAAAAAGTGGATAGTCAGATTCACTGTCATGCATTGTACAAGAAACAATTCAAATAGTTGTTGATAATGTCTGAGATAGTGATCTCAAAATATTCAAAACCTAAAGTCAGCATTATTACTTCAAATTGCAAAAAGAAAGATTACTAGAACAAGCAGCTTCAATAACTATTCGAAATAGTACTGTTGAACATGTAAGCTGTTTAAATAACAAATTTTCATAGTAAGCAAAGAATTGTGAGTTTTACTTTTGCAAGTGAGTTTGATCACCTTTTTCGCATTGCAATAAGCACTAAGCGAGATTGTCAGCCTTACTATTTGAAATGGTAAGTAAATAAGATCAATGGCTTAACTAGAAACGTGCAGGTCACCTCCGCATAATTTTTTAGGAGGTCCGTTTGAAATTAAAAAAGAAGGCTAATCTTTTTATAAATCGTGAGCAGCATTCGTACAGTGGATATGCATATACAATTATACATATATGCGTACACAATGCGAAATCGGCAAAGTTACTCATCACAGAGGTAAGTCTTACAACACGAATAGTAAGTAACTCTTCCTCTCGCTGAGTGTGGACGGTTACTAAGTGGTGCAGTGCATCCTATCTTTTGAAATTGTTCAACTTACTCTTTTAAAAAGTCAGTTTAACTTACCTGAACGCAAATATTAATTTTAGCCAAATTCACCGACGAAAAGCTACGCTTCAATTTAAGATAGTTAGATCTACTGGTTTAGAGAGTTCGTCTAACGATCCATTTTTTTCGGTGAAAATAATGAAAGTTCCCAAGCATACAGACGTGCCCTTTTCATGGGGAAATTCCTTTAATAACATCCAACAATTTAGTAATTGAAGCCATAAAACTTCAAGTTGCGAAACTTTCCATGATTATATAGTAGATTGCATTTGCTAAAGAGTTCGGAGATCCACAAATACCCCTGAAGAAGGATAACGATATTTACGCATGGAAATGTGGACTATACCATCAGTATGCTCGATTTCCGTTAGGATCGAACCGCATATCGTTTCAGAATCCATCCATTTCCCAAATGCCACACCGCGGCTCGTGATTAATGGCTTGATAGATTATTATCGTAACTGGGAAAATTCATCCTTTATCGTGGAAATCTTTCTCCTCACAAACCTGCGAAAATTCGGAACGAAACTTCTTCGAATTTATGAGGGAAATATAAATGAGAAAAGTGGCAATAAGATTTTAAAACTTGAGATCAAAATTTAGACACTTGATTTATTTTCACTCGTTTTTAATTATTTCGAATCTAGAAATTTCTACTTTAAATATTTTTATTTTAATAAACTATTGCAAGTTGAAGACAATTTTCATCAACGCAAATTTTCAAATTCTTAAGGAGTTTTTCAAGTTTGGCAATTTGTAAAAACCACTGTAAGTGTCAAACAAAATTCTAAAATACACATATGGATGATAAATTTATTAAAGATCATCATAGTAAGTTACACTGATAGAAATAAATAAGCGGTACAACAATATTTATGATTAGATGAACCCTATTTTATTGCTGGTATAGATACAGCCATACAGGATGTCTGTTTTGGCCATCCGATTCTTGTTGCTTATGAAGGCAGACGCGCAGGCGCGATTGAGATGCGCCTGTTGTAAACAAAACAAATCGAGTCGGGTAAATCATTGATACAAAGGGTATTGCTAAATGTAAACATTTTAAAGATAGTTGACTCAGGTATATGTTTATAGAATTACACATTTCCTATAATAACAACACATATATTACAGCTTTGTACCACAAATTTAAATAAGTTGTATTTACCATATTTCAGTAAGTGCATTTCATGCTCTTTGTGATTGAATTACACGTATTATATTATAAATATACTCGTAATTTTTTAGCCTACGATCGTATGGTTAAATCGGCGTCACCATTTCTATCAGTGTAAGCGTTAACAGTAGAACATAATTTATATTTAAAGAAATTAATAATAATGTTAAAAAACGATTTGCTACGATGGCACAGTGATTAGCATCAGCTTATAGATTTCTGATTATGGAAGCACAGTGATTGGACTCTAAATTGTATATTGATTGGGCGTGTCCAAAAATTGATTTTTGACATTATTTTTGCTCACTATTCTTCGATTCTTGAATTTTTTGAAGTGAAATTTTTTTTAAAACGGGAGTGAATTGAAAAAAACGATCGACCGAACGAACGGATATCTCTCTGTCTCTCTCTCTCTCTTACAAGTATACTTTCTATAGCCTATACCTTCTCTCTCTATTCGCGTCTCCCTTCTGTGCGGCAATTCGCAATATTGCTCTAAAGACCCCGATACCTCCACTACTGCCAGGCTAAGCAAAGCATTAATTGCCCTCTCTCTCTTCTCTCTCTACACTCTCTTACTATGCGATCTCTTCAAAACTTATGATGATTCCTCATGAAAAATTTCAAAGTTAATCCGTCAAAGTTTCACTTCTGCCGAGTGGTCCCTTTGACACACACTGTTTTTTTTTGCTTTTTGATTAACGTTCTCCAGGCGATAAATTATGTTTAATGGACCCCTGTTCTCAAAAAAACAATTTTAAAATCTACAGGAATGGCGAAATAATTTTTTCAGGTACTTGAGGCTTATTTTGATAACTTTCCAGGCCTATAATATTTTTTTAATGTACTTTTACCAGTAGAAAAGCCTTAATCACCTGAAAAAATTCTTTCGTCATTCCTGGGGTGCATACATAATTTAATGTAATTTTTTAAACTTATTTTTCCTTAAAATAACATTTTTATCTACTTGTTTCACACATTTTTCTATAAAATATGCCATAAGGTGTGTCAATTGCCAAATACTATAAGTAAATTAAATAATTTGACTATATTTAAGAATAATCGGAAATTATTATTGTAAAACAGTGCAATATATTTTCAGTTACGATAATTTAAACTAAAACATGCCCAATAAGCTTGGAAAGTCGATAAATTTTAAACATTAGCAAGAAAAATGTTCAACTCTTCTTGATTCGTATATAATACTTTAATGTCAAAAAGGAACCTCTACACGGAAAAAATTTATCCGTGAAGATGTCACGAACTTGTAGCTAGGTCTCGGATACGAGATAAAAAAATGAAACATTAAATCCTTATTTCTATGAGAAATATATGGATAAATTTCGAAGTTTCTTACGAACAGTTCGAATTTCCTACGAATAGTTCCTGAAAATTTCAGACTGAAATAAAAAGAGGAAAAATTTTATTTGTGCGAATTAATTTTATATTAATTTATAAATTCGCAACTCAGAAGATTCGAACCCTCAAGACTGCTGACTCACCAGTTTCTAAACACATAAACCAGGAGTGCGTAAACACGCGCAGCCATCGAGGCCAAACAAAATAGGTATTATAAAACTTCTAGCCACTCATCCGACGAGCTCGAGGCACACATACGAGCGCACACACGCACCGCGCGTGTGTGCGTGGGCCACGTACAGGGAGACTTAGTTTCGAGTTCCTAGATTTGTCAGGCAAGCTCGTGAGTGCTCTGAGAATCTTTTCCCAATCATTCGTAATATTTTTGTAATTATTCACGTAAAAAAAAAGTGATGAACCGTTTTAGAATTTTCACATCGAGTTCGTCAATCTTTCTCAAAGTTCGTAGGTTATTTACGAAAATGCATAAATATCCCATGAATTTTTCTCATATCCGAGACCTAGTTACTAGTTCGTGACTTTTTTACGGATAAATTTTTTCCGTGTAAATGTTATCCAAACAGCTCCTCATTTGACACAGCTCATTTATTCATAAAGAGGCAACAAAAGAATGAGTGTACGTTTAGATTTGACAGTAGTTTTTTCCCCCCTTATAAAATGAATCACCCTAGAATATAACCATAAGGTTTTCGCTTTATTTAAGTTGAAAACGATTGGCCACGCTGCGGTATTGTCTACGCTTCACCCTGCGCTATTTATTAATAGTTTTATTCATATTTTTTAAGATGAACATATAATATGATAATGATTACCTCTAAAATTTGAACTTGAGACACTGATAACGAGGGAAGTTGATTGAAATCAGTGAAGTTTAGCACCCGAAGTATGAAGAGTACTGGAAAGAAGGAAGCAAGTACCGTGGATAATTAGGGAAAATAACGAGTGAATGCGAGGTCGGTGAGCGTAAATGACTCGTAATACGTCATTGAATAGCACCCTCGGCAGACGGTTTCTCCATCTTTCACTCAACACCCCTTTAAGCAGCCAGGTGATAGATCAGCCACTTACTTCCGCCCCAGGGTCCAAGTGCGCTGCACCCTCGTCGCGTCGCGGATACTCCCCCGGGTCGGCAATGCAACGTGTCGTCCTTCAACATTATTCAACTGAAAGCAAGCCAGGATGCATTAAACTTTGCCGTACTCCCGCGCTTAAGCATAATGCCATGCATTATTACAAGGACGCTCTGGAGTTTTGCTAGTAATTAATATCCGCGTACCGAGCTTCTATCTTAGTCCTTCTTTTAGAGTCCTTTTAGACCTACTTTTAGAGTCCTTTTAGTCCTTTAATTGGCGAGTAACGCGATATAACTGCCATTCATTTTCACTGGCAAACGCTACATAAATCGACTGAATTTCAGTTGCTTTGCAAAAGTAAAAGATAACATTAATCATAGTAGGCGCCGGCCTAATATTTGAAAGATTTGAAAGTATTTCTACAGATTTCAAGGGATTTTAAGGTATTATGTATGAGGTAGGGTAGGGTAAAAAGTGCCCAAATTTACTTTTCATAACACTGTGTCCAAACCAAATTAGGTATTGTCTTGGTTTTTGTTTAAAAATACATGTAAGACATTAATGTTCTAAATTATAATCATAATAAATTTATATGCATTCAATCTATTATCTTTTTTTTCCAAACGCTGTCTAATGACACTTCTTGCCCCACACGTGGTGGAAAAAGTTCATATCGGTGGGGTTAAAAGTACTAACACAAAATAAAACGAAATTTTTTATTTTAAATTGTACAGAAGGAACTCACAGTACATACAAACAAAATAATATAAATGTTTGGACAACTGATATGCTTATAGACTTATTCATCGTCACTTTCGCAATTAATATAGACGAATCGATTGCCGGTTCATAACACTCTTTTCATGTACCCAGTTTTTGGATACGACATCGTGACACTGGATCCATTGCTCGCCTGGAATACTTTCAGGATAAGCTTTACAACAGGCAGACGATAATCCATTTTTTTACAGCTAGTGATTATGAAATAGCTTAATATATGCCATACAA
This sequence comes from Andricus curvator, assembly GCA_932195095.1. Taxonomy (NCBI): domain Eukaryota; kingdom Metazoa; phylum Arthropoda; class Insecta; order Hymenoptera; family Cynipidae; genus Andricus; species Andricus curvator. The sequence continues at coordinate 1,283,171 of CAKNYM010053191.1, read as the reverse complement.
TCTCTGGGGTAGAAATTGCCACTTGGCACTTTTTAACCCACGCCCCCCCCCCCACGTTCCCATAACTTACAGTCAACATTTCTGAAATAACACAAAATATTTTGAACAGTAAGCTATCTGCACTACATGAATACATAATTACGCATCAAATTACACCTACTTCATGAAAATAGCACGTAGGAATAAGTGTTTGTACCAAAAAGATAACTTAACCTTCGCCATGATCTCAAAAACAGCTGTCAGTGGAAAATGTCAGGTCGAGTAACAAATTATTTCTTTTTGTGTTATCGTATGTGACACTTTTCCCCCGCGACACTTTTGAACCCACTCTGCCCTGTAGGTAAGGAAAGCTGAAATATTTGAAGCGTGCTCTACAACAATGCATTAAACGCCAACTGCCATAAGGATCATTTTGTACTTACATTCACATATTAGATGACCCTTATGACAAGTGGCAAATAATGCACTGTTACAGAGCACGCTTCATTGATTGATTCCAAGGTATTTCAAAGGTCTACAAAGTATTCCAAAGAATTACAAAATTTTTACTGAATTTAACGAGATTTCCAACGTTTTTTTAAAGGATTTCATGAGATCTCAAGGAATTCAAAACATTTCAAGAGATTGCAGAAACTTTAGGGCGTTTCAAACGATTCCAACGAATTACGAGAGGTTTCACAAATTTTAAATGATTTAAAAAGATTTCAAGAGTTCGAAGAAATTACTTAGTACAATTTAATGGAGAATCTCTATTTTTCCAAGGGAGTTTACAAGATTTTAAGGGATTTTGAAATAAGGGATTTCGAAATTAAGGGATTTTGAAATATTTTTAAAAATAAGTCACAGGTTTTCAAAAATTGTAAAGGATTTCACGTGATGCCGAAGCGTTTTCATGAATTTTGAAGGATAACGGGAAATTTTAATGGGATTTAATGAGATTTCAGGGGATTTCAAAAGATTTGCAAAGATTGCAAGGGACCTTTAGGGATTTCAACGGATTTTAAGAGATATGAAGTCGGTTCAATAATTTCACAGGATTTCAAAGGATTTTAAGAGATCTCAAAAGATTTCAAAGTATATCCACGGATTTTAGAGGATTTCGTAAGATTTTAAAAGATGTAACGGAATTTCAAACTCGCGAAATTTGAATCAGTAACAGTTTTCACTAATTTCAATCAGTGAGTGAATTCCAACCATGAATCATTTAATCTTTACTGATGAATAAGTATAGCTTACTAATTAATCAGTAAAAAACTGATCCATAGTCACTTCAGTCACTGGTTGAAATTAGAAAAAATTTAAACTTATTCAACTTCAGAAAGAAGGATTTCCGAATATATAAAATAAATATAAATATATGAATATAAATAAATAAATAAAATAAGATTACAGTGCATTTTAAATGGATTTTGAATATTTCAAAGGATCTCGTGAGAATTATAAATATTTCATGTAATTTCAAGAATTTTGAGATATTTTAAGGAATTTCGACAGATTTTAAAGGCTTTTTGGGATTTTTAATATTCCAAGCGATTTCAAAATTTTCCACAGTTTTTAAAGGATTATAAAGGATTTTAAGAGAGCCTAATCGTTTTAAAGCGATTTGTAGACAATATGATTTAAAAAATTTTAAGGTATTTATAAAATTTTCAAAATAGTTCACGAGATTTCAAGGGATTGGAAAGATTACCTGGGATTCTGCGAGATTTAATTAAATGTTTCGAAAATCGTTTAACTCCTTCACCATATATTTATTGGACGTATGTACACGGAAAAAATTTATCCGTGAAGAAGTCACGAACTTGTAGCTAGGTCTCGGATACGAGATAAAAAAATGAAACATTAAATCCTTATTTCTATGAGAAATATATGGATAAATTTCGAAGTTTCTTACGAACAGTTCGAATTTCCTACGAACAGTTCCTGAAAATTTCAGACTGAAATAAAAAGAGGAAAAATTTTATTTGTGCGATTTAATTTTATATTAATTTATAAATTCGCAACTCAGAAGATTCGAACCTCAAACACTGCTGACTCACCAAGTTTCTAAACATAAACCAGGAGTGCGTAAACACGCGCAGCCATCGAGGCCAAACAAAATAGGTATTATAAAACTTCTAGCCACTCATCCGACGAGCTCGAGATACACATACGAGCGCACACACGCACCGCGCGTGTGTGCGTGGGCCACGTACAAGGAGACTTAGTTTCGAGTTCCCAGATTTGTCGGGCAAGCTCGTGAGTGCTCTGAGAATCTTTTCCCAATCACTCGTAATATTTTTGTAATTATTCACGTAAAAAAAAAGTGATGGACCGTTTTAGAATTTTCACATCGAGTTCGTCAATCTTTCTCAAAGTTCGTAGGTTATTTACGAAAATACATAAATATCCGATGAATTTTTCTCATATCCGAGACCTAGCTACTAGTTCGTGACTTTTTTACGGATAAATTTTTTCCGTGTAACATGAAATATTACACAATAAAAAAGAAATAAAACAAATAATGTATAATGTGCATACTAGCATAAAAAGTAATTGCACCAGCCAAATCAGGTGTTAATTACTATATTTTTACAAAATAATTAGAAAGAGGAAACTTGCGTAAGAAATTCTTTGGGCTGCCCTCCCCCAAGTTCGTAAAATTTTCCGGATTCTCCCTACCGAAAGAGCCTTACCTAATTAATGGATGCTTCCTTGAGAGCTATAGAAGAAAAGTTTCAAGACTAAAGTTTATTCTTTTAATTAGGTCTATCAAAGTTTGACCAAAGTTTTCGTAATTTTTTGAATTTCAGGGTTGGGGATCATCCCTTGTTTGAAAACTGATTTGTTGGTATTTGTACAACACAATTTTGTTCTTCCGACATACTATCGCGAGGAAAAAAATTCAAAGTAGTACAAGTTTAAAACGTAATTTCAATTGCAATTCTGACTTTCTACAAAATTTGTATTTCTCACATATTTATTCTAATTTGGATTCTGACCACTTGAGTTTTTAGGAAATTGTAAAGTAATATGAATTATTCAGTAAAAACAGCGATACTACATTTGAGCGTGTGTTTCAATCCAAGAAATTTGTTGTCTAAACAAGCATTAGAAGAGTAAAGCAGTTACCAAACAAATAACGACAGAATTAAACATAACGAAGACAAGCTAATAATCAAAACTTGGAAACGAGAAAATTATTAACATTTTTAATTGGAAAACTATAAAATTATTCTACCTGTGTCGAAATTACTTGCTTCGCTACATTTGAGGTCGTTGAAATGTAATTTAAAAATGTTGTTTTCCTCCAGTAAAATGTCCGTTGAATACTTCTTCAAGTTTTCCTCTAATAATATACCGCACTCAAAAATAATGAGTTTCTTAAAATTCTTCAATTTAAATGTGAGTTGTAATATTCATTCGAGACCACATTTTCATACTAATTATACTTTTGAATGAGACAATTTTCATTAGTAAACGATTTTTTTAAAAGTAAAATAAAAATAAATTCAACTAGATACGAAAATTTGATCTAATTCATCATTTTACTCAATATACCAAGCTAAAAATTTCAATATTTTCGATGATTTTGATTTGATATTCATATTTTGAAAATAAGAAATTAATGCTGAAATTTTTGAGAATCAAAATTATACAGGACTTAAAGAGAAAAAGATAGGGTAATCGGTAAAATGGTTGCCCCCCCCCCCCAACGATTGACCACCTTATTTCAATATATATTCACATGAAAGAATACTCAGAAATAAAATTACTTATAAATAGTGCAATATGAAGCACAAACAAATCCGCAGCGTATTTGACAAGCTAGGTTAGCGCGGTATATTGCGTTTAAATGCCAAAGTAAAACCGGTGATCCCGAATGAGCAAAGAATTTTAACGAAAACTTGTTAAGGTTAGGAGTGTTCGCTTGTTGCTGCGATATATTTAACTACAAATTTTGAAATTTTAAATAAATTTGATGAATTAACTATATGAATGCACGATAGTAGTATTCTAACTTAAAAATTATATCTGTATATCGATAAATGTATGAACAATCATTGGCATCGTGAATAAAGCGGAAACATAATGATTAGTCACATTATCTGAAAAGCAAATGACTAACACCTTTGCAAAAATTCATTCAAAATTATTCAATCTTTTTACAGGCTGTGCATATAATTGTTTATCACTTTTTCTTGAAAATAATGAGTGAAAATCAGGTCAAAAACAGTTTTTGACTTCGGCCAATCATTATACGATTCAGTGGCTAATCATTGTGCTTTCAAAATCAGTCATCTGTAACCTGATGTGGCCAATGGGGAGGCCAGTGACTGTATTTCATCACATTCCAGTGGCCAATCATACAATCATTGGCCTGTGCTAATCACTATTTTTTCATGGCCAATCATTGTGTTTTTGCCATTATTGTCAATTTCTTTAAATATAAATTATCTACTATATATTATAATCTTTTTTACGAATTGTTAAACTAGATAAATTCCTTAAGTGGCCAATCATTGTACCGATTACCCTATAATCTAATAAAAGTTAATTTAAAAAATTCTTGCGGTAACTATCATATGTCATTTAAAAAAAAGTTATTGAACAACAGTTTTTTTCTATTCTCACCAATTGATTTTTCATTTTTAGTCTCACCTCTTTTCGATGACACGTGTTCTCGGAATCTCGCTTTTTTAAGAGCATATTTCAAAGGTACTAGATCCGCGACCTAGATATTTCAAATTGGTTTTAGAGTGGTTTTATCCATTGAATTGAAAACTCAATTTGCACGTTCCCAAAGTTTCATTTATTAAAAAAAATTCTCAAATATCCAAATTGTGTTTTAAGAGTCTCTCTGATAAATTAAAGACCATTGCTAGACAGCCGTACTTTTGAGGAAAGGCTCTATCTACATTTGAAGTCAAATTGAGATATTGAAGGAAACGAGTTTGCATCTACACTAATCTGCATCTTCTAACATATGATCGTTTTTGGGAAAAAAACTATCGTTCTTGGATAATTCGGACCTGCTCTATGTACGTAGATAGATTTTCGAGTCGCTTTTTCGGCACCAAGGAAGGCGGCCGCTCTTTTAGGTTGAAGAACCACTGTAGTATCTACGTTTTACAGTGCAATTATTAATTAGCGCAATTTATAAATATTTTTTATCATTTATTTATTATCTACCGTTGTGTATTTATGTTATTAATAAGTCATTAAAAGATCACTCAAATAATTGCAATCAAAAATGGTTGAAAACTCAAAACTGTAGACAGGATTTTTCTTCCGAAAAGTTGAACCGAACTGGGCAAGAATCAGGACGAAGAACGTCTCTATGTTCATAGTTGTTTTACGCATGAGCAAAAACCTATCTAGTAGATAGGTTTGGCGAAACAGTTTCTTGGCACGCAGTCGACCCCGCAATACTGAATTCGCGTAGATAGGCTTACCTGTTTGTAGATAGACCTTTCTTCGACACTTCTCCAGATTTATAAAAAATCTGTATATGTTGGCTGATCAGAGCCTAATGATCTCTGAATTTAATTACAATTTCTAATTACCTTTTGTACAGATGAATTCATTTTTTCATTAAGAATCCAGCGATATAGGAAACTTATTTTTTATAAAAAATGTAGATAGAGCCTTTCTTCAAAAGTACGGCAATAGAGTTTTGAGTTTGATAGTAACAACTCGTTTGTGTGAAATACTAATATTTTACCCTCGCAGCTGATCGATCATGCACAAGTCTGAGTTTTAATTTAATCGCATGTTATTTTTTGTTATAGTAACCAAGCTGAGAGAGCACTGGGATGAGACAAATTCGAAAGTAATGCAAAGAAAAACACAGTTAGATGCCATGTTGAACGACAGTCAACGGTATGAAGGCAAGAGAAACGAGGTAGAAGTCTGGTTGGCGAGAATGGAAACTCGTCTTGAGAGGATGAGAGCTGTTGGTCATACAGCTGATGTTCTTGAAGCACAACTCAGAGAACAGAAGGTACCTTCCAATATATTTTTATTTCTTAGTTCTTTACTCTCAAAATAAAGCTGAAACTTTATTTATTTTTTTTTACTGTAGTTTCTCATTTATTTTTGAATGCCTTCAAATTTACGGGGATGAACCACTTTACACTCTTTAAAAATAAGAAAATACTCGTACCATAGCTAGTAAATAAGTAGATATAGAATTACATTTTTGTTTCGCCTGACATTTTAATTTGAGGACTTTTAAATATTTTATATTATGCAATAATTGCAAATCTGAGACTTCTCTTATCCAAATTCAGGGTGGTTGTAGGTCAGGGAAAATCAGGGAAGGCTCAAGGAGAGTCTGGGAATATATACAAGAGGGACTTTAAATAACTTGCAAGGATAATAAATTTGAATTTACAATTGTTTTATTCCGTTTATAAAAGATTCTATGTTTAAAAATTTAACAACAATAAAATTCTGGTCTTGGAATATTAATGGTCAGGGAAAATGAAAAATTTGCCTGGGAAAAGTTAGGAAATTTTGAAAATGAAGTAATTTATTTTCCCTGTATTTATATTTCTTTCTTTGCAGTTGCTTTCTCCTGACGATTATATTTTTGGTTCAAAATTTTATTATTTGGTTGAAAATTAAACAATTTTGTTAACAAGTGATCCTTGTTTTTTTATAAAAATTCATCTTTTTTGGTAGAAATTTCATCTTCTTTTTTGAAAGATTGAACTATTTTGTTGAAAATTCGTATTTTTTGGTTGAATTTATTTATTTTTCATTTATAATTAAAATATTTTTTGTTGTTGAAATATCTAGTATTACATTATTCGTTCAGAATTAATCTTTTTGTTTGAAAATTGAACTACTTGGTTGAAGTTTGAACCACTGTGTTAAAAAATATTTTTTTTACATTCTCATCAGAGAAGGTATTATATTTTTGAAGGAGCAAGTGGATCAAGGTGATACGTGACAATTTTTTGAAAATCGACTTCTGATAACGGATGAGGGTGATGTGGCCAATGACTCATATACCCTTGCTACATCTCACAAAATACCTTAAGTATTCTCAAAACTGAGTTGATAAAGGTGATTTGTTACACAACTCAGCGTGGTATCTAGAAACTTTGGAGGCGTTTTTCTCAAATTTAGAAAACTGTCACATATCACCTTTATCAACTTGCCCCTTCATTTGTATAAAATTTGACCCCCTCCGTTTTTGTCAAATGTCCACGTTTTGAGACCCCTTGAACCCGAAAAACAGCCATTTTGGATAAAAATTCAAAAAGTTGGAGTATTTTCAAAATTTTTGAGACCACTTTTTCAGAATTTGAAAATTCTATGTACGGCGGTTCATAGTATTCAAAAAGACGAACAATTTATCCTAATAACTTTTTTCGATAAAAAACAAATTACCAGAGTTACAGCATTTACAAAATTCAAAAAAACAAACGTAAATGAAAATTTAAAGTCAAACAACGCACGATATAAAAAAAAGTCAAAGGAGAAAAACGTTTATTTTTGAACACCCTACAAGATTGTCATAACAACTTTCTGAATTTTCTTGAAAAATCGAAAATTCAAATTTTGATCACACAAAACAGCAATGAAAAATCAAAAATTCCATTTTACGGTCAAACTATGCAAGATACGAAAAAAGATGAGGAGACAAAAATTATGCATTCCGAAAAGATCTACAAATTTGTTGATAATCAGGGGTGTACAGGTGGGAATGAGTCCTAGCCAATTATCCTAGTGCTGAATACCTTTTTATCAAGGTATCTTCGTCTCATGGCAGCATGTGGTGGGTGTGATTTAGAAACCTCCTTATGCTTCCTACTGTAGGCAACTTGAGACTGACATTTTTTACCTTATACCAAATTATAATAACATTGTACTTACTGGTGACCTAAACACAAATCTTAATGCCACCAACAATTTAACTAACTATTTAAAATCAGTAGTGTTCTCCGCCGGATTATCTATAGTTCCCCATAATACCACGCACCACACCGATCATTCTAGTACATTGATTGACTTGATGATTGTTGATGATCTAGACAAGGTAATTTCTACTACTCAACACTCAATCTCATCCCTCTCAAACCACGACCTTATCAGCATTCAATACCAGTTCTCCTTTGATCCCTCCTCTAGTATATCTCCTCTGTCTGTACGCAATCTCACAAATATAAATGAAGTCGAATGTCTTGAGCACCTCTTTACTTATGATTGGAAAAGAATTTTTATTGAAAAAGATATAAATAGAAAGGTTATTTGTCTAAAAAAATGTTTAGCTTTAGCTTTTGACGAATTTGCGCCTCTTCATACCCTTAAAGCAAAAAAGAAGTCCACTCCTTGGCTTACATCTTATAGCAAATACTTGATGAAAGAAAGAGAGAAAAAACGTAGATTGGCTAAAAGAACAAAAAATAGTATTGTTCAAGCCGAATTTCATAAATTGAGAAACTTAGTTCAAACCAAAATCAGGGATTCATACAATCAATATAATCACAATTCTATCAAAAACAGGAATAAAAATGAAAACATATGGTTTCTCTTGAGACGACGTGGACTTATTCCTCCAAAACACTTGGCTCCTGATAACAATTTTTCCCCCGCAAATTTTTTAACAGCCTTCACCACAGAATCCACACTCCTTGCAAACAGCACTGCTTCCTCGTCCGCAGTTCCCTCTACCTCTGATGATACTAAATTATTCTTTTCTGACATATCGCAAGAAACCTTAATTAAAAATCTCTTAGAGGTTAAATCAAATGATCAAGGTTCTGATGGTATTTCAATAAAAATGATTCGCTTAGCTTTACCAGTCATTTGTCCTATTCTCTTGCATATCTATAGTGCATCTCTACAGGTGGAAATATTTCCTGACACCTGGAAAGAGGCGATTATTCGCCCTGTTCCTAAAATATCTAACCCTACCTCTCCCAAAGATTTCCGCCAGATATCCATCATCTGTGCCTTGTCTAAACCTTTCGAACGCATTGTCCATCAGCAACTTACTGTACATATTGAAACTAACAATTTAATGGACCCAATGCAAGCTGGGTTTCGTGCCGGGCATAGTACTCTTACAGCTACACTTAAAGTAACTTCTGACCTTGAACTGGCAATTGATAGAAGGGAAATAACGGTTGTTGTCATTTTTGACTTTTCTAAGGCGTTTGATACAGTTAACCATAATTTACTATTGACTAGGCTCAAATCACTTCACCTCTCAAATATGGCTGTTAAATGGTTTGAATCTTATCTTAGTAATCGTTCTGAAAGAGTACAAATGAGCAATGGCGAGCGTTCTGATTGTGGGGAGGTTAAGAGTGGTGTCCCTCAAGGTCTCACGCTTGCACCCACTCTATTTAATATTTATACATCTGAACTTGGTAGTGAAATTCGACACTGCAACTATCACAAATATGCTGACGACTTCAAGCTATACTTCTCCGGGCCTATTGCCACTCTTAAGAGCTTACTTCAAAAGCTACAGGAGGATATTGATTTGGTGGTGCAGTGGGCCTTGACAAACGGTCTCACTCTTAACCCTGCTAAAACTAAGCCTATAATCATAGGACCTTCTTCCTCTCCTTCATTTGCAACAATTGCAACCTTACCTCCTCTCTTGATCGATGGGCGTCTCATCCCCTTTGTGGATTCTGTGAAAGATTTAGGCTATATTCTTAATCGCTCTCTTACTTGGAATGAACAAGTTGCGGATATCTCGAGGAAAACCTTTAGAGTCCTCCAACAGCTTAACAGGAATACAGAATCACTTCCTACTCCAACGCGTATCCTCCCAATTAAAAGCCTCATCCTCCCTTTCTTTGATTGCGGCTGTGTTGTATATGACGATGTTACTGATGAACTGAATGCGAAGCTTGAACGTACGCTTAATACTTGCATTCGGTTCGTCTATAACATCCCAAAAAGCGAACATATTACCCAGTATAGAGAAAGAGTAGGACTTCTTAACGTTGCCAAAAGAAGACAATTTTTTATGGGTAACCTACTTTATAACCTATTCAGCAATGAAGCTCCGCACTATCTCATTAACCTCTTCTATTTTATTGATAAAGATTAGCCGACACATTCCAAACTCCGTGAAAGGAAAACAGTACTCAAAATTAAGCCACACCGCACGTATAAAATGAAAAGATCTTTCATTATTCGTGGTGCTCGTCTTTGGAATAAACTACCCATAACAATTAGAAATGCACCTTCACAATATCACTTTAGAAAACTCCTTTTTGGTTACTTATTTGAAACTTCAAATCCTACTCTCGAAATTACACATTGGTAACACTTAAATCCTTGCGTTTAAAACATATATAAGTGTGCACACGATGTATTTACTCTTAAGCATGTGTATTTGCGTATGTACACTTACAGTATTACTGGTAATAGACTCCATCTAATTATGTGTATTTTAGTTTTTTTCTTTATTCCCGTTAAATATCTATTTTTAATTTTGATCGTTATATCAATCACCGTCACTCTTTAATTGTAATATGTATCACCTGCTTCTTATAGGGCTATCTAGCCTTAGGAACTTTTCATGAATAAATACAACAATACAAATACAAATAATCACTTTTTGATAGGATGCGTAGTTTTTGTATAAATTCGTAAAAAACAGCATTAAAAATAAAAAAATTAAATTTTTGGACAAACGACACAAGCTACGAAAAAAATAACACGACGAAAGTTGTTTATCCAAAAAAGAGCTACAAATTTTTTATCAATTATTTTTCGACAGGATGCGTGGTTTTTGTTTCATTTGTAAAAAACAACTTTAAAAAATAAAAAATTTAATTTTTTGACAAACGACACAAACTACGAAAAAAATGACTGAAAAGAAGTTCCTTATCTAAAAAAGAGCTACACATTTGTCATCAACAATTACCTCTTTGGAAAAAGGAAACAAGCTACAATAACATTTTATTTAACAAAATTTGTCGCGTAAATTATATCTACAAATTCGCTTAAAACCGCTTTACGCTAGGATGCGTATTTTTAGTTTAAATCGTAAATAATAACATTGAAAATACACATATTAAATTTATGGAAATACGACACAAAATGCAATAAAATGTTTAATAACAAAATTGTTCTTTTCTTATAGGATGCGCAGTGCGCACTTTTTTCAATTATAAAAACAAGACAATGAAAATACGTATGTTTCAATACCAATGCATATTATGAATTGTAATAATATAAATTTATTGAAATGATACATTTTTCAGGGTAGTTGAGTATACATGATAAATATAATTTGTACTTCATATCGCAATATCTAAATATGCAATCCCAGACTGAGGTACATGAATAAATGTAATATACATTTGATATAAAAGTGTTGAAAATAATGGAGAAAAGTTCACATTTTGGACAAAATCGAGTGCGAAGCACAAGATACGCGATGAGAATGTATTCGTTAAAGCCGAAGGAGCTTTAACAAAAGAGAATTCACAATCACCAAATTACAGTTGTCGATACTTTGACCTTTAATTTTAAAAGGTCTGCGCACAAATGTGGGGGAAATATAATGCGAATGTGCTCGCGCAGCGCGCAGATTTGTTGTTGTTGAAGATTTCTCATTTTAGTTGAAAATTCGTCTCTTTGGATGAAAACTAATTTTTTGAACTGGAAATGTAACTCTTCCAGTTAAAGATTTTTTATTTTAGTTAAAATTCATATCTTTGGTTGAAAACTAATTTCTTGAACTAAAAATGTAATTTTTACAGTTTTGGTTGAAAATTCGTCTTTTTGGGTAGGAAACTAATCTTCTTGGTTGAAATTTTCTCTTTTTGATTTAAAAATTCAACTGTTTGGTTGAAAATTATTCGAATTTATTATTTATTATTAATTATTTGAAATTATTATTATTATATCATTATATTATTATTATTATTATTAACTTTTTTATAGACCATTCGTCTTTTTAATTTTGTTACAAATTTATTTCTTTGGTTGCGGATTTATCATTTTAGTTGAAAATTCCTCTAATTAGTTGAAAATTGCAGTGTCTTCTACAAATTTCATCTTTTTTGCTTTAAAATTGTACTATTTTTTAAACAATGTTTGAAAATTCATGTATTCTGTTAAGAGTTTGGCTTTGTTGATAGAATTGGAATCTCTTTGGTTGAAAATTCGTTTTATTTATTTTATTTTTTTTCAAAATGTATCTCTTGTTAGAAATTCCATATATTTGGTTGACAATTCATCTTTGTAGGTAGAACGTTAAGTATTGGGTTAAAAACTCAACTATTTTGTTGATAATTTGATTGTTTTGTTACAAATTCATCATTTTTGGTCGAAAAATCAACTGTTTTGTTGAAAATTCGTCTACTTAAACAGAAAATTTTTTCTTTTGGATTGAAAATCCATCTTTTTTTGTTAAAATTCAACTTTTTCCTAAGCAATTTAATTATTTGATTGAAAATGCAACTGTTATTGATTGAATTTTAATCTCTTTGTTTCAAAATTCGACCATTTGGTCGAAATTCATCTTTGTAGGTTGAAAATTTAACAATTTGGCTAAAAGTTCAACTATTTTTTCAAAAAGTCATCTTTTTCGGTTAATAATTCAGCTGTTTTGTTGAAAATTCATCTTTTGTGGTAAAAAAGTAATCTTATTTGGTGGAATTAAATCAATAAATTTTTAATTTTCAAATTGAAATTGTTTCATTCCATTTATAAAAGATTTTATGTTAAAAATGTTACAAGATTAAAATTCTGCGCTTTGAATATTAATGTCAGGTTAAATGAAAAATTGAGCAGAAAAACATCTCTGTTACAAAACTTCTTCATTTCTTTTATAATCAAGCTTTTTTTAAATTGCTATATTTAAGAAAGTTATATTAGTGTAAAAAGTCTGGCCCTATTTTCGCAGTAGAGTAGCTAATCATTTTATATTATCGCGACTGCTACGAGCACGTAACCCATTATGATAAAATAGCTAAACAAGTTTCAAGTTTTATCTTTTCCTAAGTACCAAAAGTATCCCAATCGTAGATGTCGTGTAAATAAGAGTTTTAACTTCCGCGGAGCGCAATATCATCATGAAACTTTATTCAGTTTTACAAACATTTAACTTCGTTAAGTTATCGACTTTTCTCTGCAAAAAGGAAATGACTTTTTCCAACTCTCGATGCTAGCTTCATTACACTGACACTGGTCTAAACTTTTTCTTCTCTGCTCTTTTTTCCAGTCCTTCCATGCGGAGCTCCATCAATACAAACATCAAATCGAATTATTCAATCAACTCACCCAAAAGTTGATCGCTGTATATCAGCAGGACGATACTACCCGAGTAAAGAAAATGACAGAAACAATCAATCAAAGATATAACAATCTCAATACCAGGTGAGCAAAAACTTTTGATCTTTCAACTTTCATGTTTATCCGTGATAAAATCTTCTTGATAAAATAGAAGGGAATTGGGGTATTTTTATTTCAAAGCAATGAAAAAGAACTTGTGCAATCTGTGTGTCTCAATTTAAAATCGTTCATATTGACACGATTTTAATTGGAAATTCATCTTTGTACCAGCTTATTCAACTTACAATACTCAGGGTGTCTGGCGACCCGGGAAAACCGTGAATTTTCCGTAAATTTTTTTCACCTTGAAAAATACGGAGAAATGCCGGGAATTCATGAAAATATCCGGGAACTCTGTGTTCATAAATTTAAATTAGAAATTTTTATTTTTTTCGTGAAATTATTATTATTATCAGAAGCTGGAAAATATTTAAATTTACTAACCAAAACATAGCCGTTTTTTCTGCTTTTCTTCTGCTATTTTTTTTCGATAAACTTGTTTCTTTATAAATACCGCATTTGGAAACCAGAATTTTTTATTTTTTTATAGTATATTTCCGATCATATTCTGGTCCTGAGCTTTTGCAGAGTGTCCGCTACAGTGGAAGAAAAGAATGCCCGGTTTTTTCCTGGCTTACAAAAAAGTTCTCAGGGTCGTTGATATTAAAAAATTCGAACTCGACAATACTTTCATTAACAGTAATGAAGTTGAAAGTGAACTACAAGTGAAAGCATGCAAAGTGGAACTCTCTTGAATTTTAAACTTTTGAAGTTGAAGCTTAAAAAACTTTCAATTCAAACTCTCAATAATTTACACGTATAAAATGGAAGCTCTCAACACCATTTACCATTCAACACCACTCAACACCATTTACCATTCAATGCTCTAAATTGAAGAATGAATCAATGAGTTTCTAAGTATTGAAAATTATGTCATTTTAAAGCAATTTTATGTAGGAAACAATAAAAATAGATCGATTTTTAAATTTGTTTAAAACTGAACCGTTTTTAAATAAGTCATTGGAAATTAATAATTGATCAATTTTTATTTATGAATCAAAATTCAACAATTTAACTTACAAATTAAAATTTACAAAAAAAACTAAACAATTAAAATTGTAACGTTCAAAGTTTAAATTTATCACTCTGAAATTGTAACGATTCAAGGTTTGCTATTTGAAGCAATTCAGTTTCAGATTGTTTAGTGTTTAATATTTCATTTATAATTGCTCATTTTAAATAAATAGTTGAATACTGCTAAATATTGCAGAAACGTCCTTTTGTCTTAAAAAATTTCAACTTTATAGGTTAAAAATGGAATATTTTAGACTGAAACAACATTTGAACATGATTTGAAATTAAATAAAAGCATGTCATTATGAATCTATTAATTTGAAAAAAGTTTCAATCGAACGTTCACATTTGTTTCACTACTATGGCTTTTGAATTGAAATTGTTCATTTTTTAAGGTTAATTTTGTAAATTTTTTAATTTTTAATAGAACCAGAATCGTCCTGTAAAATTAATTATTGTTAAATGTTTAATACTCAAACCACAGTTTAATTTTAAAAGCGTTAAGTAATTTATATTTACAGTTGATCAACTTAAAACGTAGTTTATCAAAAAATTTCAATTTCAAACGCTTCTAATTGTCTTGTTCTTGTTTAACTTTTCAAAACTGCATTTTAAAATTCTTTACATTGAAAATTTACGCTTAAAAATGAAGACCTAAAATGGCAATTTTGTAAACTAAAAGATTTTGGCATTGCGTATTGTAAACTAAATCATTTCATAATTGGAAAAGTTAACAATTGAACTTAACATTTAAAAAAAGTTGAAGCCGAACCTGTTTAGAATTGCATTTATATATTGTGATATAAAATTTCTTTTTCAAGTGACTGAATGGATTTCTCTTCTAAAATTTTTTAAAATTTCCTTTGAAAAAATAAATTCACTGTCATTTCCCGGGTTGCTCGCTTTCCCGATTCAGCGACCACGTTGTTCCAAAATATTTTTAGGGTAAGGTATTCAAACTTCTAAAAGGTCGAAAAAATGAATTTTTCCAATAAATTGTTTTCGTGTTTCTGTGAACATCAAAGTATTTATTTGTGCAGACAAATTGTGCATTACAAGTTTTTTCCAATTTTAATTTTTATTCATGGTAGTATTTATTTTTGTAATTGTTTATACTATTTTTAATGAACCCATATAATGTAGAAGTTTTTCCAATAGTTTTTTATGTTTGTTATACTTTTTCTATGTTTTGTCTTGAGTGATCATCAGCTTGAAGAACGAATATTTAATATTAAAAATGTTGTGAACAAGATTAAGGACAATAAAAAACGAAACAAATATTAAAGAAATAGAAATAACAATTTAAAAGAACAATTAACTTTTTTCATACTATTTTTTCCAATATACACTACCGGCAAGTAGTATGGGACTATATGGTTTTTGTTAGTTGCATAAAATCATATAATATAGATAATGAAACAAATTACTTTTTTTCTCAAGTTAAGATAAATAATATAAAATTTCTGCGTTTAATGATACCTATGCCGATGTTTTCTTGGATTCTGCCAAGAAAAATGTCAAATCCTTTATAAATTTATTGTTCAAGTATAATAAGTTTTTGATTTTTACAAATTATTTTTTCTAAGTTCAGATCTTGTCAGAATTGAAGGAAAAATCATCATAATTTTGGTACCTTACATGCCTTGAAACGTTCGTCCTTTTTCTTGATTAAAATTTTCGTTTAGAAGTAATAAATATTTCATTTTTCTAACACACATGATGTTTGCCTTTTCGTTTCAAGCTATTTTCTTTAAAACTTATCCTAAACCGGTACTCTTGGTAAAATCATGCAGATCCTGATCAAAGAATATTAATTTTGTGAAGTGTTCTAGTATCTTTTGATATTTTTTTAACTACTCGTGTAAATGAGGTGCGAAATTGAGATAAATATATCACAAGAGAAAACCCGGAAAAATGTTAATTCCGATCCTGGAAATCCGGGAATTTGAAAACGAAATTTCGCTAGACGCCCTGATCCTTTCAAACTTGAAAACGTAGCATATTCCGTTCAACTTCATATGAATTATAACGTTTAATACTTCTTGTCTTTAATTCATGAGATGAAAGTAGATGGAAACTTGCGTAAATCTGGATTAAACGTCTATAGAGAGAATAGTTCATGAAGAGAGGAAGAGAATTTTTAAAATTTGATGAGTTCTAAACCTGGAGTCTGATCAATTTTATACACTTGTAGAGTTTTTCATGTAAATTATTTGTATTTGGAATTCATCATTGAGATTTTAAATACAAAATAAAAATTTCGAATAACTATTTATTTGTTAAAAGTTTTTGAACAAGAATATTAAGTATTTATTAGTGTGTTTCTAAAGTTATCTAAATATAATTTTCCTAAGATTCTTGAGAAAATTCAAAAAGATTTTTGAAGATTTCCGGTGTGTCCTAAAATAATCTAGAAGAATTTAAAGGCAGTACTTTTTTATTTTGCAGTATTTCAAAATATTATCAAATCATTAGTAAATCATTTGAATTGTTTTCAAATCATTGTCAATTTTCTCTTAAAATTCATTTTTCAAAATAAAAAAATCAATAAAAATGTTTCACTTTCGAATTTTTCCTATTTTGTTTTCTTTTAAAAAATTTAAAAATTGCCTTAAAATATTTCAGATTCTTCTTTGACAATTTTGTAAATCTTTTGAAATTTTTTGAAATCTTCTAAATATTTTCTTAAAATTAATTTCTCAAAATACAAAATCATTTTTATTTTTCCTAGAAATTTAAAGAAAATTTGTTCATTCTCTCGAAACCTTTCAAAATTCTTAAAAGCTTCTTTTTCGAAATCTGCATTATGTTTCGAAATTTTAGGAAAAACCTTTGAAATGTTTTGAAATCTGTTCCAAATATTCTATTAAAATTAATTTTTCGAAATAAAAAGTATCTTCAACTTTTTCCAGGAATCATAAGATTTTGTTTATTCTCTTGATATCCTTCCAACTTTTAGTATTCCTAAAAAATTTGTAAATCCTGCAAAATTAAAAAAATTGTCTTAAAATCTTTCGACACAGTTTGAACTCTCCCAGAAATCTTAATGAAGATGTAATCTTCTCAAATTCTTCAAAGATATTGAAAAGCTTCTACATTTTTTTTCGAATTCTTCAAAATAATGTTTTGCTCATAATTTAATTTCTCTTATCTCTTTGAAAATGTGAAAAAGTTTACAAATTATAGTGTGTTAGCAAAATGTTAAGAACAGAATTATTTCCCAATATTAAAAAATCAATTACAATTAAAAAGTTTTCTTTTATTAATAATGTTTATTAAACTTTTATAAATTAATTTTAGGATAAAATAAAATTACTTATTTGGAAATTTTGATTGATAAAATTGGTTGCGCAGAAAATGTATATTCTTTATTAACCTGATATTATTTAATTATGGTGTTATGTATTATGGTGTTATGGTGTTATGTTATTTTATTGTGGGTGTGGTGAGCCCACACTTGTAGTTATTTACTACAAGTTATCCACCTAGAAACACTACCCGAATCGGGTAGTGTCACGCCTACCCCGAAAGGGAAATGGCTTAATGGTATACAATACAACCAATCGGGTTTTGGACAACAATGTGTCCGTTATTGTCGTGATATTTGGTTAGATCACTTTTTACATTCTCATTCTAATAAGAAGGTATTGGTTTTATGTAAAATTTGACATAGTCGGTTTTCATCAAATCTCCACGTTTTGAGACCTCCTGAGTCAGAAAAAACGATTTTTACGAAGGTGTCTGTCTGTCTGTCTGTCCGTAGCCACGATAACTTTCGAAAAAATGATCAGATTTGATTGAGCTTTGGCACACCTTTTTATGGCCAAAAAATAGAGAACGAGTTCGTTAACCAGCTATTTTGGATGAAAATCCAAAAAGTGAGCACATTTTGAAAATGTTTGAGACCACTTTTTTTGAAGATTTGAAAATTCTATGTACGGTTATTAGTAGTACGCAAAATGACGAACAAAATATTCTTATGACTTTTTGTGATAAAAAAAAAAATTACTGGAGTTATAGCATTTTCAAAATTCCAAAAAACAAACGAAAATGAACATTTTAAGCCGAAAAACGCACGATATGAAAAAAAGTCAAGAGGAGAAAAACGTTGATTCCTGAACACCATATAATATTTTCATAACAACTTTTCGAATTTTTTGAAAAATAAAAAATTCAAATTTTGATCGCACAAAAAATTAATGAAAAATCAAAAAAGCCATTTTGCTGTAAAACTATGCAAGATACCAGAAAAGATCATCTCATCAAAATTGTGCACCTAAAAAAGATCTACAAATTTCTTATCATTCACTTTTTGATATGACGCGTAGTTTTTGTTTTATTCGTAAAAAACAGCATTGAAAATAGAAACATCAAATTTTCAGACGAATATTACCAGCTACGAAAAAATGACCGAAACAAAATTTGTTCATCCAAGGAAGAGGTACAAATTTATCGTGACTCATGTTTCGATAGGATGCGTGGTTTTTGTTTTATTCGTGAAAATAACATTGAGAGTAAAAAAAATCAAATTTTTGAAAAAACAATGCAAGGTACGAAAACATATAAATGAACAAAAATTGTGCATTCAAAAAGACTTACAAACCCGTAATCAATTTTTGTGGTAAGAATATATTCAAAATGAAAAAATTAACTTTTTTGATAAACGGCACAAGCTAAAATAAAATGTTAACTAATAAAATTTGTCGCCTGAATTATATCATTACTTTTCATTTAAAATCAAATACAAATTTAGTAATTTGTATATGAAGAACATATAACACGAAGCACAAAGTGCGCGCTCAGTGTATTTACCAAATCGCACGCCGTAAGTGCGCTCAAACTTTTTTGTTTCTATCATACGGTTCAAATGATTTTCAAATCAAATATCGAGCGCGAGTGTCTGGATGAGAATGTGTTCCTTAAGGTCGATAGAACCTTGAGTAAATAAAGTTCCTTTTCAGTCTAAAATAAAAACAAATTTAACAATCACTTAATATGTAGAGGTTTTGATAATTTTATAATATTTGCAAACAAACTTTTTCTTTTCATCGAAGTCGAACACGAAGTTCAAAAATCTAGAGGAGCCGAGCGTAAAGCGCGATGTAAATACGCCCGAGCGCGTAGCGCGAGGTGAGTACATAATCGAGCACGAAGCGCGAGATAAATATATGATCGAGCGCGAAGCGCGAGATCCAACAGTCGCGCGCCCTACGCGCGCTCAAACTTGCGAGCGAAGCGAGCCGCGCGCCAAGCGCGCGATGAGAATGTGCCCGCGAAGCGGGCAGATTTTTTAAAGTTAGGATATGTAATTTTCTTTTCATTCAAAATTTTCTCTTTTTCAATCGCGTCAGCACACATCCCCTCATTACTTTCCTTTTACTTTTCTCAACGTATACACTTTCGTATTAATGAAATTTACAGCATCATCAACCGAGGAAAATTGCTTCATTCAGCAATGAACTCCCTGCAGAACTTCGATCGTTCCCTGGACAAGTTTTTGGCTTGGCTGAGTGAAGCTGAATCCTCTATGGAAGGACTGGAGACTGAAGCTGATCGACTGGGAGGAAGAAGGGACCACGTTGCTCTCAGGCGACCACAACATCAGCTCAAGGTAAGCTTCCTGCTTTAAACTATATATACTCGGACTTTTCAATAAATCTCTTTTCACCTCAAATCACTTAAACAGTGAGCTGTAAACGCAACTTCAGTATAAGGCTTCGGGCTATCATAATACTATTAGGTAAACTGAATCCCGAGTATAGAGTTTCATTGCAAACCTGTTGCTCTCAACTTTTTATTTTTGGACTTCTGCACAAAAGAATTCTTAATTCGAGTTTACAAAATTGTTATTCTTCAGTAGTCGCAAAAGAATTAAGACACTTAACAACTCCAGGATTAAACATGAATCGCATTCCCCTTGCTAGTTCTGCCGCAATGCGCTTTACTTAATCTTTGTACGATAATTACAACATTTCTCGATTTAATGAAGTAAATCTCGCATCTACTTTTATGAAATGCACATGTGTGCATAAAGAGTGACATCGTTCTGTTGTCTAATTGTTTAAATAAAGAATTAGTTACGGAACGTGACACCTTCCCTATCAAATCGAGGATGATCGTGCAATGATGTTTTACTTCAAACATAAACTATTTAAATTTAAAATTTTTCAAATTTTCACATTGTAATGAGGGAAAATTTAATAACGCTTGACTGGCGTGAGTTTGTTTAGACCCTATTCGAAGCTTCGAATGGACGATAAATTATGTACCCTCACATTCGTACCTACGGTATGCAGAATCAATGAAATTAATCTAACGCGAGCAGTACCTCCCGTTGATTAATGTCGCCACAGACACGTTTATTCACACAGTTCTCAGGAAGCTTTGGAGAGCAATTTTGTTTAGAAAATTACTGCAATTATAATTTTGACGGGTGTCTGCGTGCGCTGAACAAACTTTGGATTCTACTGCGTTATAACTGTCAGCTTTTCGCAAAACGCTTATTTTAGTTCATCTAAATTCCAGACTAAAACTAAAATTCTATGTTGTAATCATTATTTCGTTGGAATATAACCGAAGTTTAGTACGCGTATTGTCATTTAAATTCCCTCAATTCTCTGTATCTAAAATCTACCATAATTCTCTAAAGTCTTGTTCTAGCAGGATGGCTGAAAAATCTCGAAAAATAGGTACGACTGAAGAATCCCGAAATATAAAGAGAAAATTTCATAAATGATAAAATTGCCGACATTTTAATATTCCCGAATTGGAATATTCCCGAATAATAAAATATTATAAATAAAATTCTACTACTTTATAAACTCCTGTAGATGGGGTTCGAATTGAGAAATTAAACTTTTGTGAAAGACTGAAAATAAAAAAATAAAATGAAGGGTCGTCGGGCAAAAAGGCGGAAGTTCGAAATTCCGGAAATTCTTTTTATTGTCTTTTTTATCTAACTCATATCGCTGTAGAAGATTATGGCATCCTCATTTTTTAGATTATTTTATCCAGTCTTATCTTACTTATCAGGTATTTTCAAATTAGGTAAACTGTCGGAAATTTGGTAATGTGACTAAAAATAAAAGCGTGGGGCGCAAATATTGCAATGTCCTTCACATATAAATGTAATGTTCAATATTGCAAGCCCCCTTCTCAGAGGGAATTATTTTAATTCTTTTTGACAGATTTTATCATTTATGCAATTGAATTTCGAGAATTATCTACACTGAGAATCCCATTTAAGTCGTTCCGAGAATTTTTGCCGCTGCGGTGTCGGGCTGAGAGTGTAGCACGTCGGGTAGAGTTGACGAGAGGCCACTGACTGTTTACGTTCCGAGTGAGCGAATGTTGTGTTCGCTAAAATTATTTCGCTATCATTCCGGAGCGTGCCCGAAACCGGACTTAAATGGGATTCCCAGTGTATTATCAATAATTTTTACGTTCTCATCAGAGAAGGTATTAGATTTGTGTAAAATTTGACCCACCTCGTTTTTGTCAAATGTCCACGCTTTTAGACCTTCCGAACCTGAAAAACAGGTTTTCGCGAATGTGCCTGCCTGTGTATTTGCCTGTGTGTCTGTAGATTTTTAATCTGTTAGCACGATAACTTTCGAAAGAATTGACAGATTGGCTTGGCCTTTGGTATACTCTTCAAGTGTCCTAAACTGAAGGTCAAGTTCGCTAGCCAGCCATTTTTGATGAACATTCAAAAAGTTAAAGCATTTTCAAAATGGTTGAGACTACTTTTTCCAAGATTTGAAAATTGTATGTACGGATGTTCATAGTGCACAGAATCACGAACAATTTATTCTCATGACTTTTTTTCATAAAAAACAAATTACCAGCGTTATAGCATTTTCAAAATCCAAAAAAAAAAAACGAAAATGAATATTTTAAGCCAAACAACGCAAGATATGAAAAAAAGCCAAGCCAAAAAAAACGTTGATTTTTGAAAGCCCTACAAGATTATCATAACAACTTTTTGAATTTTTCCGAAAAATCGAAAATTAAAATTCTTATCGCACAAAAAAATAATGGA
Source organism: Andricus curvator (assembly GCA_932195095.1). NCBI lineage: Eukaryota > Metazoa > Arthropoda > Insecta > Hymenoptera > Cynipidae > Andricus > Andricus curvator. Next base: position 1,260,757 of record CAKNYM010053191.1, on the reverse strand, counting down.
AAATAAAAAATTCCATTTTGCGGTCAAACTGTGCAAGATACAAAAAATATAGAAAAACATAAATTGTGCACCCAAAAAAGTTCTACAAATTTGTCATTGATCACTTTTTGATAGGACGCGTAGTTTTTGTTTTACTCGTGAAAAACACCATAAAATGAAAAAATTAAATTTTCGAACGAACGACACAAGCTACGAAAAAAACAATTTCGCAAAAGTTGTTAACGCTGAAAAGAGCTACAAATTTGCGTAGTTTTTGTTTTAATCATGAAGAATGACATTAAAAATAAAAAAATTAAATTTTTGGACGAACGACACAAGCTATGAAAAAATGAATAGACAGAAGATGCTCATTCAAAAAAGAGCTACACATTTGCCATGAGTAATTTTTTGATAGGACGCGTAGTTTTTGTTTTAATCGTAAAAAATAACATTAAAAATTAAAAAATTACATATTTTGAAAAACGACGCAAGGTACGAAAAAAAATAATTAGATGAAAGTTGTCCACTCAAAGAAGTTCTACATGTTCGTTATTTATAATTTTTAGAAAGAACGAATAGATTTTCTTTTAATCGTAAAAAATAAGAGTAAAAATAAAAAAATTAACTTTTTGGAGAAACGACACAAGTTACAATAACTTTTTATTTAACAAAATTTTTCCGCCTAAATCATATCTACAACTTTGCTTAGAACAACTTCACGCTAGGATGCGTATTTCCAGTTTAAGTCGTAAAAAATAACGTTGAAAATAAAAAAATTAAATGTATGGAGAAACGGCACAAGTTGCAATATAATGTGTAATAACAACATTTTTTTATAGGATGCGCACTCTTTTTTTAATTATGAAAACAAGACAATTAAAATATGTATGTTTCAATACCAATAAATATTATGAATTGTGATAATATAAATTTATTGAAATGATAGATTTTTCAGGGTAGCTGAGAATAAAAATTAGTGCAAAATAAGAAGCAAATATTGAAGTATGTATACCATTAAGCCATTTCCCTTTCGGGGTAGGCGTGACACTACCCGATTCGGGTAGTGTTTCTAGGTTGATAACTTGTAGTAAAGAACTACAAGTGTGGGCTCACCACACTCACGATGTGCCAACAGCACTCAGTTTTCTCGAATGGTCACCCATCGAAGTGCTAACCGCGCCTAACGCTGCTTAACTTCAGTGATCTGACGAGAACTGGTTTTTTCAGCGTGGTATGGCTGTATATTTCCTGAAAATAAAAAAAAATAAAAAAAAATAAAAAATAAAATAAAATTTGTACATTATTTTGAAATATCTGAATAAGCAGTACCATCTTGAGGTACAGAAATAAATATAATATATACTTTTGATATAATAGTGTTGAATATAATATAGAAAAGTTCAGATTTTCACAAAATCGAGTGCGAAGCACGAGATACGTGATGAGAATGTGTTCGTTAAAGCCGAACGAGCTTTAACAAAAGAGAAGTCACAATACAAAGACCGAGCGCGTAGCGGGAGGTAAAGACATCATCGAGCGTGATGAGAATGTGCCCGCACAGCGGGCAGATTCTTTAATTTGGTAATATTATAACCTGGCCGGAATTTCATTATTCGAAAATTTTCAATTGTCGGCAATTGTATAATTTTGGGAATTTTTTAATTCGAATTTTTTTTCGGGAATTTGATAGTGTCAGGAATTTTATTTTTCAGGATTTTTCAGTCGTCCCGAAAAATAAAATCCCGACAGTGGGAAATTCCCGAAAATGAAAATATTCTCAATAGCAAATTCCCGAGAATATAAAATTTCCGAAAATAATTTAACATTTCTGAATTGGAAAATTCCCGAATAATAAAATCCCAAACAGTTTATAATATTACCGAATTAGAAAATTCCCGATAATAGATGTTTCCCGATCAAAAATGGTGGATATTATAAAACATCCGACACAGGAACAGGAAAATTTCCGAATTATTGAATTGTCGAATCTAAATAATAATAAAAAACTTTAATAATAAATAAATAAATAATAAAACAAATAATATGTTTATCAAATTAAAGTATTTTATTTATAGTATCGGATATTTTATAATGTAGGCAATTGTATTTCGGGAATTAGATATCCGGGCAATTTCATAATTACGTGAATTTCTTATTTCGAATATTCTTTTCTTAGGGGAATTTGTTGTTACTGATTTTTCAGTCGTCCCGCTCTAGCTTTTAAAAAGCAAAAATTTCCTTTAATCGAGCTGGGTATAACTTTCAATTTTGAGTTTAAGAGCTATGAAATTAAAATTTTAGATTGAAACGTCCCATATGAAGAGAAAATCAGTCATCCTGCAATATAAAAGTGAATTTGCGTTCATAGATAATAGGCTTTCGAAAGCACAGAGATTTTCTGACGAGTTTTTAAAGTACAAAAGAGGGTAAGGGGAGCTCTGAAAATATCTTGGGTCATAGCACCTATCCCGAAGTAACCGCGAGAGCTCTCAGCGTATGCACGTGGCCACGTAATCTACTCTCGGTTCACATGCAGTTACGTTTTATGCAGGTTTAATCCGTTCACGTCGTACCCTGTGAGACTTTCCGGGCTCTTTTTAGTAAGTATTTAGTCCCCTCAAAAGGCAGAACATTTTTCACGAGAGGAAAATTGTAGCCGCAAGGACGTTAAGAGTGTTGATAAATTGTTAATTGGATTCGCGTCTACTTTCTTTAGTGTCAAAATACCACCCTATAATTCCTAAAATTTATAAAGATATATCTTCTTTAATACTTCGTTGAAATTCAAGTAGGTTCTTTCACTATACTTTAACACCCTATGACAACGAGCGCTTGATCCAATTGTGCATTCATGCGCGATACTTAGCCGTAAACTCGGATTACCTTCAAAAGAGTACGGTTAAACGACTTGAACAGAAGGTGATGAAAACTTAAATTCTGGGAGTAGCGTCTATGCATTGAGCATTGAGCAAGAACATGAAACTGGAATTACTGGGTCAATATTTACTGGCTATTTTGCTAATTTTGAAACTGAAATTCATGCCAATTAATGCTATGAAACTTTCAGATTGCAGGAAATTAATAAGTCTACTCGGAGACGTAACTCGTTATTTGAATTTCAATTTTAAATGTTTATTATCCCTTCTCTTGACTTCATCTACATGGTGTCTAGCGACCCCGGAAATCCGGGAATATTGTGCACCTTAACAAATATGAGAAGATGTCGGAAATTCGTGAGCAGATCCGGGAAATCTGTGTATAAATTTATATTTTTTATTTTCAGCCTAAAAATACTAATGTCAGCATAAAAGTCAAGCTCAGAGAAATTTCATGTGCTGTTTTTATCTTGCCTTATTTCTGATATTTTTTTACATTCTCATCCTAATGAGAAGGTATTCGTTTTATGCAAAATTTCACTTCGTCGGCTTTCATAAAATCTCCACTTTTTGAGACCCCTTGAGTAAAAAAAGCGATTTTTACGAAGATTTCTGTTTGTCTGTCTCATTCTGTACGCACGATAACTTTCGTAAGACTGATCAGATTGGATTGAGCTTTGGCACACGTTTTTAAGGCCTAAAAAGAAAAGACGAATTCGTTAGCTAATCATATTTGACCAACGGTTCTGGTTTTATCCATCAAAAAAGCTTTTAAAAAAATGAAAAATCCCATTTGCCAGAAAAATAACACGAGATACGAAAAAATGTTAAGAAGCAAAATTGTTCATCTGAAAAAGATGAACAAATTTTCTTGAGACCATTTTTTTGATAAGACGCATATCTTTCATTTCAGTCTTGAAAAGTGTTATTAAAATGTAAAAAAAATGTTTAAAAAAATATTTAAAATGTTATTAAAAATAAAAAATCCCATTTTGTGGTCATACTATGCAAGATTCGACAAAAATGAATATACAAAAATTTGTCACCCTGAAAAGATCTACAAATTTTTTATTAATCATGTTTTGATAAGATGCGTAGTTTTTGTTTAAATCGTAAAGAATAATATTAAAAATCAAAAAAATAAAATTTTTGGAAAACGACTAAAGATACGAAGAAAAATGAATAGACAAAAGCTGTTCACCCAAAAACTATCTACAAATTTGTTACTGATCATTTTTCATAGGACGCGTAGTTTTTGTTTGTATCGTAAAAAAATAACATTAAAAAGTAAAAAAAAAATGAATTAGTGGAAAAACGACATAAGATGCAATAAAATGCTTAATAAACAATTTTTCGTCTAAGTTAGATCTAAAAATTTTGCTTTTGACCTATTTTTGGATAGGAGGCGCACTTTTCTTAATTATAAAAGCAAGGCGATGAAAATACGTCTGTTTCAATATTAATGCACATTATGAATTGTAATAATATACATTTATTGAAATGATACATTCTTTTGGGTAGCTGCGAATAAAGATCAATGTCAAATAAGGAACAAATATGAATGTAATCATGAAAAATAAAATTTGTACTTTATTTTGCAATATCTGAATATGCAGTCCCGGATCGAGGTATAGATGCACGAGATACGTGATGATGTGTTCGTTAAAGCTGAAAGAGCTTTAGCAAAAGAGAATTTACAGGCACCAACTTACAGTTGTCAATGCTTTGACCTTTAATTTTTAAAGGTCTATGCAAAAATGTGGGGAAGTACAATGACTGAGCAGATTTTTTGTCGCTATGTTTGTTTTTTATAAACACGGGATTAGGGAAAAAGAATTTTTTTTTCTAGTAAATTTTCGATCATTTAAAGAAATCACTCTCATTTCCCGGTTTCTACCCGGATCACAACACATTTTTCACGCTCATTGAAATTCAAAAATTGGAACTGTTAAAGCTGAAAATTTTTTCATATAAAGTAATCAAAACTGAACTGCAAATGAAAGAACTCAAAGAGGAACTCTTTTGAATTTTACACTATTAAAATTGAAGCTTAAAATTGTTTTAATTCAAGCGCTAAATAATTTACACATATAAAATGGAAGATCTCAACATTATGAATAATTTTAAATTAAATGTTGTTAAACTACAACGTTTGAAATTTTAAACTCTTATAAATTGAACACTGGAAAGATTTCTGGTTAATAAATATAAATCCACTTTATCATTTTTAATGCTCTAAATTGAAGAATGAGTCAATACATTTCTACATGTTGAAAATTTTATTATTTTGAAGCACTTTCAAGTTAGAAACATTCAAAATTGAACGATTTTTAATTTCTTTTAAAACAACATTTTTAAAATTAAAAGTTAAATCATTTTAATTTTCAGTCATTTGAAATCAATAATATTGTTAAATTGTTATTGATACATCAAGATTAAAAAATTTAACTTAAGAATTTAAAATTAAAAAAATGAAACAATTAAAATTCAAACGTTCAAAGTTAACATTTAGTAATCTAAAATTTTGACGATTCAAGGCTTTCCGTTCAAAACAGTTCAGTTTCAAATTGTTTGGTTTTGCCTATTTGATTGATAATTGCGCATAGGATTTGAAATTGAAGAATCTATAATTTGAAATTATTTTTAAATGGAAAATAGTTCATAAAGTTTCAATCGGACGTTTACATTTGTTTAACTACTAAGGCTTTCAAATTTTTAAAATTCAATTTTTATAATGTTTTTTTGAAAATCAACGAAGTGTCTCGTCATCGCGAAATTCGGGATGAATAGTCAAATATTTTTCAAAAGCTTGCTAGTTGTTTCGAATTTTCGGGACGACTAATCCATCCCACTTTCTAACTCCCCGAATTTTTTGGGACGACTATACAAGTATACACAGCCGACAATCGAAGTATTAATTTTACTTTTTATTTATCTTAGTATTGACTCTATATTTTTAATCAACGCATGTAAGGTGGCAGTTTTTATAATTAATTTACAAAATTTTATCCTTGCATGTTTGGTTTCAGTGATAATTAATTTTAAGAGCGAATGTTTCGTATTAAATATTTTTTTCATCAGTAAAAAAATAATAACAAAATGAAACAATTAATTAATAAAATATAGCTATAATTTGCCAAGATCTGAACTTAAAACAAATGAGTCGGAATCATTTTTAAACGTTCGTCTTACCTTGTTTTAAGTTTTGTTTTAGAAGTAATAAACATCTCATTTTTCGGATACAGATATGTTTTGACTTTTCGTTTCAAGGTATTTTCTTCAAAACTTATTATGTAAATCATACCGATCCTGGTAAAAGAATATCAATTTTTCAACTTTTCTAGTATCTTTTAGTACTTTTTTATCTAATAATGACATGCGAAATTGAGACACATATATAACAAGAGAAAGACGGGAAAATCGTTAATTCCGATCCGGGAAATCGGGGAATTTTAAAACAAGATTTTGCTAGATACCCCGTCATCTAATTCTGAAAATGACTCCTAATTGGGGTAGGCTAATGGGAGACGTACAAATTTGCATGAACTAAACGCTCTCAGGTAATATACTAACATTGATAGAGCAGCTAACGATCTCCGTTGAATGGACATGCTTATCAAATAATTGAAGCTTAGCATGAAGTTTCTATTCACTGGAATAGTTTCAGAATTGTTATTTATGAAGCAAATTTACCTAAAGTAAATTCCACCGACTGATGGTCGTACATTAGACAGAAAGTAGCTTCCATCGATCGTAACCACGAAGGAATTATTCCTTCGTGATCGTAACATAGGGTGTCGGTTACGTGACTTTTTCTACCTTTACTGCTTTACTTTTAACAGAAAGAGGAAAAAACCTCTTCGTGCATGTTCGTTACTTAGCGGTTTCATTTTGAACACTATTGACGACAATTCGTTTCGATACTCAGTATTTAGTTTGTTGACTAATGGTATTCTGCAGTTGGAGACAAATGCAGTTTAATATTAATTTATGAGCGAGTTGAAATTGGAAGGTTTCTTTCTACCGCGTTTTTCTTGTGGTTAATTCCAGAATAGATCGTCTGGACTTGATTCCAACGTAATTTAAAAATAAAATTGGTATTGAGAAAATTCTGTTATTTCAGGTGAATACGAAAAATAATTTAATCAAACCCAAATTAGATTATCATTTACAGAATTAAATTTTCATTTGGTAAGAATACATTTTAAATTAGGCAGAACTTTCAATACAAAAAGTAAATGCAAAATACTGCTTCAAAATGTCAAATCGATCGTGCGACTTTTTCGATTTTCTTCGACTTTTTGCTCCTTTTTCGATTTTTTGATTACAAATATGACTAATCGAATTTATTCCGTTTTTCTCCAAAATTCGCTATACTTAGTTTCAATTTCAATTACAATGGAGCTTTTAAAATTGAAATTCAAAACTATAAAAAATTATTCGAAATTGAACAATTTCTAATTTTGTCAATCCGTATTCAAAGTTTTAATTTTTTTTAATTGCAAGCCTTAACAGTTGGACATTCTTAAGTCGAGAACGTTTAAAATATATTTATTTCAAATTCAGTTGCAGTCTTCAACCTCTTTCCCTTATTTCCCTTTTTTCCTGTTTTCCAGAAACTTCACCTTTTTATCGTTTTTGTCGCTTAAATGCGAACTGAATTAATAGAACCCGATAAGAAAATCCAACTATGCTTGGTTGAAAATTCATTCTTTTTGGTTAAAAAATCCAATATTTGGTTAAACATTTAATTATTTTATTGAAAATTTAACTATTTTGCTCAAAAGTAATCTTTTTTAAATGAAAATTTAACTGTTTTGTTTAATATTCGCCTTTTTGAATGGAAAATTCCCCTTATGGTAGAAAAGTCATCATTTTTGGTTAAAAATTCATCTTCTTTGGGTAAAAATTAACTTTTTTGTTAAAAATTTAACTGTCCTTTAAAGGATTCGTCTTTTTGGCATGAAATTTCAAGAACTGGGTTAAAAATTCATCTATTTTGTTGAAAATTTTCCTCTTTTAATTAAAAGTCCGACTATTTGGTTGTAACTGCAAATATTAGGTTAAAAATTAATTGTTTTTAAAGTCATTTATTTGGTCAAAAATTCATGTTTCTTGGCTGAAAACTATCTATTTGTTGAAAATTCAACTTTTCAGACTGATAATTAAAGTATCTGAAATTCACCTCATTAATTTAATGATTTCTTGAGTTTTAATGGCTACAATTTCAGAGTTCTAAATTTTCATGTTGAATGCTAAATTTTCCATTTTTCCCATTCATAAGTTTTAATCTTGCAATTAAAATTTAAATGGTTGAATTTTGTGAAGTGTGATTAACGATTTGAACATTGGTAATTTTTGAACGATTTAAATTTACTTAAAATAATTGAGATTTTAAAGGGCTTGAATGTAAACAAGTTTTAATATCACAATTCTTGGTAATCATACATTTTTTCAGTTTTAAATAAAGCTTTATTTTGAAGCTTCGTTTTGAAATGGTCCTATCTTCGAAATTTTAATCTGAAATCATTCAATTTTGATATTCTTCAATTTTAAATAAAATTGTTTAGTTTTGAACGCTTTGGATTAGAAATGATACAATTTCAACCCATTTCTAATAAAATGGTCCTACTTTTTTCAATTTTGGGAAATTCTGATAAAAATTTTTTTCAATCTCAAGGACTTTCAATTTCAAATTATTCAATTTTAAACGTTTTTATTTTAAAATGATACAAGTTTAATTCCTTTTTATTCCATTCGAAATATTGTTTTTTTTCTTGTAAACTTTACCTAATCTAAAATTTTTTGATAAGGAACGTTTTCAATTAAAAAAACATTCAATATATTTCGACGGCTACACCGCAGAATGCTCCAGTTCTGGTTAGTTCGTATATCACTCCAAGTTTTTTCTACCCGTATAAAGCTCTAAGTTACACTTAGCAAATTTTTCAGGAGAGCTGATTAAAGTTTTAAATGTTTTTCAAATTTAGAAACACGGTACAAAATAATGAAAATGGTATTTATAGATAGCCTCAGTTTTTACCTCAATACTGTTAACGAATATTTGTCAGTAAACATGTCTGATAGTATGATAAAGGTTATAACTAGGCAATTACTTTTCCCTACGGTCAATCATTTTGATTATTATTTTTAGTAATAAGTAGAATAAGCACAAAATTTGTCTAGAAGTAGTATCCCGAAGGATGAGAAAGCTTTTTTTATTTAAATATTGGCACATTTACATACGTTTCATGCTTTTCTTCAACAATTTGTAGTTTATATTGTCCTATTTATCAATGTACCAAAATTTATAACAATGCGGTAGAAAATAAATGAAAACAGAATTATAAGATTATCAATTGAAAATGTTGTTAACTTTAATTTTTAAATTTAATGAATTATACTGAAAACACAAATCTTTGCACATTTCACACTGCTTTCAATAATTATTTCGCACATGCATGTTTGCAGCCTTGCTTTTAAATTTCTCGACTTGAGTTGGAGAATTTTAGCTGTGAAATTGAAAAAGTAACCAATTTAATTTTTTAAAATTATATTCTCCTTAAATAACACAAAATGATCTATTTATTCATGCTATCATAAAAATTCGAAGTCCAAAAAAATTGAGTTAGAGCTTTATACGGACAGAACGTGAAGCCTTAGATTTGACGGTTTTAATTTTAAATTATTAATTATTGTTTGATAATTTGTTTACACTCAATATTTACAGATTTGTTCAATAGTAGATTTTTCAATTGTTTATATTTTTAATGTTAGGAAATGAAAATCCAGAGACGTGAACGCGCGTATTGCGTGCGTACATTTACTGCTTGTTATTAAATAATAATTACAATTAACAAACGATTTATTTGTTTCAATTTCATAAATAATTTAAAAAAATGCTCAATGTTGAAGTGGAGTTCATACTAATTTTTAGTTCATTTTAATTATTTATTTTTATCCTTAAGAGTCTCATTATATATTTTTAGACTCTTCTAAATAAATGACCTTTTTTACTAAATTGATTTCAAATCAAAAGACATTCCAATTAAAGGCAGAAAGTTCCTTCATGAATGAAAACGATGAAGCAAATTTAAAATTCTTTAGCTCGAAAAATGATGAAATTCCTTCCACGTCTTATTACGGGTATTATGAACTTCTGTCTCGTTGAATTTCATACAATTTCTCGTCTTAATCTGGAAGATTTTCGAATCTTAGACACGCTTGGTGCATGTACGAAAGCTTGAGCTCTGTCCCCTTCGTAGAATAATAAGCGAATAGCTGTAGGTAGTGTCGCATTGTTGACTATATTTTGTAGTCTGTACGCAGTATTATATACCGTAGGGAAGGTGATGTTCAGAGTTCAGAGTTGGAGAAGAACTTATGTCGAATTCACCCATGGTGAAAGAAAACAAATAAGATCGAAATGTATGTATCCAGAGGTAGAGAAAGCTACTTTCTCTTTCTCGTTTTATTAAGCCGAGTGCTGAGCGATCGATATCCCACTCTTCTTGAGCTTTCGGACAGTGTTCAAAGCTCCTCTCGACTAAGGACTGTTAGAGGAGCGGCTCCTCGCAGCACCTGATGTGGTGCACTCGTATTTAAAGAAATTAAAGGCTTCTGATAGAACTTAGGACAAATTTAATTCATTTATGTATTAAATGATGGCCGGAGAAAAAATGATGCAATTTAAAATAATTGTTTCATTTTTCTTTCGGGTCTGTCGCTCGAATCCTCTCGACCCTTGGTGTGAATCGGTAGTGACCTTAGTCTGGTGGCTCGCTCGGTCGATATATCGATGTCGAACATGATATTATTAAAAACATAAAGTTCTTCCAATTACAGCACTATAAATCTGTGAATTGTCAACTCCGAAGCCTTTTATTGTATGCACCGAAAAAATGTTCAAAGCCGCATTAAAGAGACAGAAAACACCTTATTTTGCTTGTGGAAACAAAGAAAGTTTTTTTACTGTATTTTGTTCAAAAAGAATTCCAACAAAATTTTCGAATAATTTTGAAACGATTTTTTCAAATGTTTGAAATTGTTTTATATTTTACATTATAAAATACATCCTGGTACATATATCTATGAAAACTGATAACAACTATTACATTATTTAGAACTTGAGTTCATTCACGTTTTGGAAACCAAAGCTGAATTTCATTTAAAAATTGCCTGTGTTTGAACATTTATCTTATCATTTGATAACGCATTGCATTGAACAAAATTTTAAGCATTTTTTTGTTTTGGATTGTTAATTTCATTAATTCGGATTGTAAATTCTTTCTTTTTATGCGTTAAAAGCTATCTGCATTTCGAATAAAATAAGCCCAGGATTAAGTCATTTTGTTTATTTTTTAAATAAATTATTGGAAAAGTACTGTAAATTGTAATGTTTAGGTTAATTTGAACTAAAATATGAAATAATAAATGTTTTTCAATGTTTTTGAGCTCATTTTAAAGGCAAATTCCTATAGAAGCACAGAATCTTATCCGTATAATTTTTTAAGCAATTCCTTGCTTTGTGTAAGAAGTTGAAGTTGAACAAAAAAAAATTGGAAAAAAATCCAAGTCATCTCATTTGTATGAAAATAATAACATTTATTAAATAGATGTGTATTTTAAAGAATTTTGATAGAAAATTCATGATCACTTGGATGTTTAATGTATTTACGAATAGATTTTTTATCATGCTTACAAGTTACTGCTATTCTAAAAAATTGACTTTTAAAATGTTTGAAAGAAGATTGAAGAAAATTGAAAAATGTTAATTGTTTTAGACTTTATTTAAACTTTTGGAAACACTTGCAATTAAAACTATTTTTGGAATAGCTTCTTAAAAAATAGATAAAATTACTTCATCCAGGGCTCATTTCATTCAAAATTTAGATAGCTTTAAAACAATTTTGGAGAAATGATGTTGAACTCAGAATTCATAAAATTAAAAAATTTTAAGTGCTAAAAAATGAGTATCCATGTGCTAAGTGGCGGTAGTGTAGGAGTAAAAAAATTTAATATACTTTTGCAGTGACAGATTATTCTATTTTTAGAGGAAATTAGGCGATACGTATTTTTCTGATTCGAGAAAAAAATTCCAAGAAGTTACGAGTATTTGAATTTTGACGTATATTAAAAAAACACACACACACCTTTTTAGTTTTTTTTATATCCTGGCGAGTTTCACCGTCCTCTTTCAAAATCCGTGTGAAGTTTAAAAAAAAGCTTTAATTTACCAAATACTTGTATTTTCGGTCAATTTTTTATATGTTTTATTTAGCCTTCTATAAGGAAGACCACCTGCGTGTTTGTTGTGGACTAAACTATTTTTGTGGCCAGGAGAATTTTTTATCATAAAATCGATTTTTCTTATTTTTTATGACTTATTTTATGATATCCTGCATCGTTTACGGACCCAGGCAGAAAAATTATACATAGTCGGACATATTATATTTCATTTCTTCCACTATGTACAAACTATATGTGATATTTCCGCCTGGAGAAAAAATTATAATATTATATTTTCAGGGAAAAAAATTCTCTCTGCCACAAAACTGGTTTAGGCCGCATAAAACTCACAGAATGTCTTCCTTATAGAAGACTAAATTCAACAAAAAAAGTGACCAAAAATACAAGGATGGCTTTTTTTGTTTTGAAACCGACTTTATATATTTGAAAATAAATCGTCGCTGTGTGTGCTTCAAATCTTTTTTTTCAATAAAGAAAGCTTGCAAATAATAGTTTGTATGTATTTAAATATTCTTTTTCGTAAGATTTAAATGACAAAGTCAAAAGTTTTTAATGGATCAACAAATTGTTCAATATAGAATGATTTTAAATTTTAATTGTACAACTTTAAAAAATAGAAGTTTTAAATTGCTTAATTTCGAATGCTTCCAAGTTAAAATTTGTAAACTATTATAGTTTGTTGTTGTTCATATAAACTTATTTTAAAATAATCAAATTTTTACATATTTCAACTACAAATATCTCATTTTTAACGTTTATATAACTTGGAAATTTCCAAATATTCACGTTTTTTATTTTATTTTTTTTTAATTCGTTTAATTCTGAATGTTTCCATAAAAAATATTCTCACTCGAATGCTATAGTATGAAATTTTTTAATTTGTAACGTATATCATATGAGCTAGATTAGTAGTTCTGAATTTTCCTTAGGAAAGGAATTGTTTCTAATAATTATTTCGGGGCTTTCAAAACTCACGCTTTTTTGCCTTTTCCAGTTTTCTATCATTCCGTTTTCAGCTGGCACTCTCTGCAAAATGTGACGTTTTAAACTCGTTTAAGTCTTCCCTGATTAGAAGAATTTATTGCAAATCGATTCGCCTGCTTGGTAATAAAGAAGGAAGTCGTAAACGTAATTGCGTATTCTGCAAAGCTCTGGAGGATCGGGAAAGAGCGTGAATTTTAAAAGGGGAAGTCGGAACTACGCTGTATAAAATAAAGAGAGTGAAGAGGTTTTTCATCTTCTTTTATGCTTAAATACGAAAAAGAAAATCCTATTTTCTGTATCTGAGTACAAATACTCGTCTTTTACGAGTATCCTTCAGAGTAGTCTCTCAAAACACCGGCAGTACATAAAATTTGGAGGAGGGTGGCTCTTTTCGATCGAAATCGGACGCGCATGCGCTTTGAGTCTGGATAGGTGGCGGTAGTATTTATGAAGAAAATTCAATGTGTCGGTAATGCAGGGGGGTTGTTGAAACCATCGGAGGGTTGAAAATGCAGCAGTCGGTAACTAACCCCTGTTTTATTGACTACTGAGAAGGCTTCTAGTTAGAAACTACAGGAGTCGTCGGTATCTTATCATCGAGAGTTTAAATAGAAAAATCAACTTTACCAGCTTAGGAAAAAGGAGATATTTTTCAACCAGAGTTGATAAAAAGTATTTTAACCCCTAGGGATGTAGGGTAATCCATTATCGGCAACTTATCCAGTAAGGGTTGACATTAATTTGATTGACGTCATCAAACTATTTATCACACAAGTCGTATTTATCGGCAGACCATGATAGCTATCATGAATAAAAACGAAAACTTCTAAATTTTGATTTATTGAAAAGAAATTGACTTATAGTAAACATATTTTTTTTTAGGATCTGTTTAATTGAGAGATTTTTAATTTATAAATTCTTTAGCCAATTTCACCATTCTTAAGGGTTGATATCCTTAATTAAAATAGTGAAATATATTTTTATATACACAATTTACATATGCAATTCATTATATTTTTATTCCACGTGAGTTGAAACAATCACCTGAAAATACAAACGCTGCTCCGAGGTATTCACGAGCAAGATCAAACAGGCAAAACCAACGATTAAATATTAGCTTTTGCAAAGGGTTGAAAATAACGTGCGGGTACTTACTTTGCACACAGAGGAAAATTAACACTAATGAACTATAGAAAATTCAAGTATTTCTTTTTGCTTACAGCCTTCAGATCTTTTTAAACAAAATGTCATTAATATACAGTCAAATATTCATTTAAAGAGTTTACTCTGTGATACCTGTTTGGCAGAGTATTTTTATTTAATTAATGTTTTGAAATTTTAAAGAGGCTATATTTTAATCAAGTAATCCAAAAGGCTATAACGTAAACCATGCTTATTCCATTCCATTTAAAATTAAATTCCATTTAAAATGGTAGATGTCAGTGAAGTTCTGGGATAATTTTAAATTGTATTAAAAAGATTAACATCATGTCAAAATGTATAAATATTTTTCACCCCTTTAAATAAAAGTCTGGCTCAAAATTCGAAAGGAAACAGGATATTTATGTAATTTTTTTATTCATTTCATTTATTAAAGTGTAAAGTGTAAATTGTAAAACGAATGACTTAAAAATTGGAAAATATTTATTTATTCAAGGGTTGTTTAGAGGATCAGAAGAATATACGCTTTTTTATTCTGGAAAAACTTGTCAATTTATTTTTCAGTAAATTGAATACGATTACTCTGTGAATTAGTCAGATTTGACTAATACAAAAAGCGCCGAGTTTTACACTGAAAGGTTTAAAAGTACGTGTAGTTGTAAAATTTGAATGCGAATTATCGATATTTGTTGAAATTCTTCAAAGGTTTAAGTCAAATTTAGAGAGATGGAGATGAAAGTTCAACTTTTTTTTAGCAGCCTTAAATGAAACTACCTTTACGAGATCTCAAAATTTGAGCAAAATCGGTTAATATTAACCCGTGCCCCAAGGAAAATGAAGTTTTTCATTGATTCAACATGGGAAAAAAGCAAGTTTTCCTTAATTTTTGATTTAAACGCGAAAATATTGTGCTAAAAAAATTTATAATACATCTTCCTGTTCAGAGTATCCTTATTCCCTGAACTATTCTGAACAAGAACATCTATTCTAAGTTATGTTAGTACCATATTTTCGGGCATTCGAACAAAACTAGAAGATGAGGGTAAAAAACATGATTTTCAAAAATAAGGGCCACCCTATTGTGTATATAAAACCAGGGTGTGTACCTGTTCGGGAAATCGGAAAAACCGGCAGATAACCGGGAATTTTTTTCACCAGGAAAAAAATGGGAATTTGATTCATTGATCGGGACTTTTCTCTAGAATGTACTAATATAAAAATTCAAAGTGGTTTTATATATTGTATGCAACACATGCGCGTTATGGGAGCTTTACGCCACCTATTTTGCGAGTTGAAAGTTGCCGTTCACAGACCGGTGAATGAAGTCTGTGGTGGGGGTACACTTTATTTCCCTGAATTTGAAAAGAATTTTATTTCGGATTTAGGTCCATGTTCCTAATTAACATTCGTCACAATTTGAAACTTCCCTCTTACAAATTTTCGAAAAAGGTAGTATGTTTCTGAATCATAATAGAACATTTTTGTAAGTAATTATAATTCTGACTTGTAAGGAAATTAATTGATTTGTGACTTGGTATAGGGAATTTTCTAAAAGAATTATAACTCTGAGTTTGGAACAGGTAATTTTTTATATAGACCTGGAAAGTGTTTGGAAGATAATTTTAATTCTGATTTGTCAAAAGAAATTTTCAAAAACAATCTCTGTTTCGTCATATTGTGAAAATTCCTTTTTCCAAATCAGAATTCGGTTGAATTTGATAATTATTTTTTTACAAATAAAAATTTGCCTGAATTCGAAACTTCGCTCTTCCAATTTTTATAAAAGGGGAGTTACTCGGCATATTTCAGAATTATAATAGAAAACGTTGTAGATAAATATAATTCTGACTTCGAACAGGGAATTTCGGTAAAGAATTATAATTTATAGTTTTTTTTACAAAATTCTCTGTTTCAAATCAGAATTATTGTAATTCTTATGGCCAAACAGTGGCTTGCCCAGGATTTCATCAAGGGAGGGGTTTGAGAGGCTGAACAGAAAGTACGTTACTACTTACATGGAAAAATTAGGATAATGTAAGACATAAAATTTATAAATGTGATATTTATCATATTTGCAGGAAAAATTGTTTTAAAGTCATGAAAATTCGATACTGTCGCCTACATCCATTAAACTTTACTAACATATTTCTAATTATCCATTAGTTAAGACGACATTAGAGCCATCCGTTTCTATATGAAAGCGCCCTTTGATTTCTGCGGGATTAAAAAATAATCTAGGGTTTGAAACAAAAAACAGATTATTATATTATTCCAGTTTCAAATTTATTATTAAAATTTTAATTTAATATTGCACTTAGTCTCATAGTAATACATATATGTATTACATATATATATATATAGTATTTCATATTTCAATGTTTTTTATTAAGCACTATCAATAATGCAGCAATATTGGGATCGGAAATCTCTGATGTCCAACGGAAAAATCTAGTAAGTGACATTTTTCATTGTCACTATTTTCAGGCATACTTGCTTGGGAAAATAACCTCTATGGCAAATGTCACTGACTAGGTTTTTCCGTTGGAAAGCAGATCTAGGCAGTACTACGATTGCCACCTGTCAATTACGAATAAAAATGACGGATTTAACCAGGTCACTTTACATTTTTATTAAATATACACAGGACTTTTTTACTGCAATGCTAAAGAAAACCTTATGTGACATTGTCGTTTAAGTCGATTGTACCATTGCCAGGTATATAAAAATAAACCGTAATCGTAAAGTCACTTAGGTAAGTTTTTTCTTAGTACCGCAGTATAGAAGGCGAAAGAATTTTTATATAACTCGATTTATTTCAGTCGGAAAAGTCGAGAGAATGACCGTTTTTTTAACGCGTTTAACGGTGCAACTTGGAATACTCTTATTTATATGTTCACCGTGGTTTATTCGGTTCATTCAAAGAATTTTATATATCCTTTTATAATTTACAATTGCTTATCTGCAAAAGGTAACATATCCATTAACGCTGAATTAAAGCGAAAACTACAAAAGACACATAACCTTAAGAAATTATAACTTTAAGTTACGTTATTTATTTTCAACGAAAAGCAGCGTATGGAGATATTTTCATAAGTTGAGCATTTTTAAAAATATTTTAGTACCTAAAGTAAACTATTCTTATTCTATATCAATATAAACAAATGTTTTATTAAATACTACGTATCCATGAAAAATACAAGATCGTCATAGTATCTCACTTATTTAAACATAAATGGTTGGAGCTAACCTCTTCCAGGTATGCCCTTGTATATTATAAAAGGGATTTTCCATATAGAATGATTTAAATAAACCAGATAAACCGCATTGTAAATATAATCAAGAATATTGAAAGTCGTATCCTTAGAGGAGTTAGTGAAATGGTCAATTTTTCGACTATTCCGCAAGAAATAAATGGTGTAATTTAAAAGACTTTCGCCTTTTACAAAAGTCCTGTGTAGATTTAGTAATGAAATCGCAAATTTCATTCGTTAATAGTTTCATTTTGTTAAAAACTGCACAAAATGATCAATTTTCCAGCTTGTAAATGTAAACTGACCTGGTTACGTCCGCCATTTTTCTTCGTAAATTGCAGACGGCAATCGCACCGCCACTTATATTTTCGATCCTAATTAGATGCGTTTGGTATTCGGTTGGTTTTATTGTTTAATTTTAGATAATTATCTACAGTCTACAAAGGAATGTTTAGACTTGCAAGAAAACTGAACACTTTTCTGTTTTCCTATATAGAATTTATTTAATTAAACCAGGTGCAGAGAAACTAATTTGTGAAAATGTTTACTTTTCATTATTCTGGAAATAATGTAAAATTTCGGTTAGGCAGTACAATTTCAAAATGCTAATTTTTAATACGGGTTCATTAGGTGAAGATTTCATAAAAAAAAATATTTTCAAGCTCAGGATTTGTATTATTATGGTTCACATTTTCTCTTTCTGAAATTAATATTTTTATGCGGCTTGGGGAAAATTTGTATTGGGATGAGGTCCTACATAAATGCGACAGTGGGCGGGGAAGTAGTTTAAAATGGTATTCCAACTCATAATTATAATTCTTTTCTAAAATTCCCTGTACAATGTAAAAAATCTTTAAAATATTTTAAAATGTTTAGAAATCTCTTGAAATCTTTAAAAATCGTTTGAAATCATTCAAATCTTTTGAACACCTTTAAGTTAACCGGAAAAACTTAAAAATTGACCTGGAATTAAAAATAATCCGTCGAGTAGACACCATCAAAACATATATGCATTGCAACAAAGCAAGCGGAAGTTTGCCCCCGATGGCTTAACAAATCCGATAGTTTGCAGTTTCAACCTCGTAGGGGTGGGACTTGGTTGCAGACTGCAAAGGTCGAGCCAAGCACAGATAATGTTGCGAGCAGATGTCGCCTCCTGGTGGTTGCACCAGCAACTCCACAATGCCGTATTTCCTCTACAACTGCATTTGTATTCGTATCTGTTCAACAGTAAGCCTATATAGACCTCTGGTATCAGCCCACATGTCTGCGACAGAGACACTTTGTGTGGCGATGCTTGGAAACGAGAGCAGACGCAGACTTGGCAAGAGAGAATAATTTCTCAACGAAAAATTCAAAGATACGGGTTTTTTCTTCTTGAATATCCTGAAAAATAGAGTCATCGTCCTCAAAAATTGACCACTATATTTTCAGTACACAGTTCACAATAAAGATCGATGTATGTATCATTCCATAATAAGAGGTACTACTTTTTGTACCGTATTTTAGGAGATATTCGCGTTTTTGTGAACAAGGTCTAAAGTATTTATTTTTGGGTTTCGATAGAAAGCCATACTTCAATGTTTGCTCTATCTAGTGAACGGAAGAGAGTAAATTTTATATCTAAAGAAAAAATATAATACGTTCTCGTATGGCACTCGCCAAATTTACGCACAAAAAAGAATGACCTTTGAATCAAGAAAACGCGTTTACTTGTCCGTATCTAGAACCACAATTTACATGATCCACATTTACTTGTTGCAAGGTATATGTTCTTGAATCAAGTAAATGGTGGTTCTAAATACGGACAAGTAAACGCGTTTTCTTGATTCAATGCTAATTCTTTTTCCGTTTTTCCTCGAAAAGCAATTTTTCGAAGTTCCAACTTCAAAAGCATGCGGTGTTACCTTTTCAACCTATAGGGTTCATTCTGGGCTTCAAATGTCGGAAATTTATCCGAGTATATGCCTGCGTTCATAACTCCATACCAAAAACTGGTACCTCTTATTTTGTGGCATGACACATTTTTTATTCGACGTTGGATCAAAGCAGTTTCCAACTATCGGAGAGACGGGTAGTACCGGCCGCTTAAGATGTTTTTATTGAGAATCTAGCTGGTATCGATGAAAATAGGAGCATGAAACGTGTATTTTAAAGTTACTGCTTCTAATAACAACGCCAAAGCAGATATGCAATGAATAATCGCATTTGGGAATCGTAATATTTGGACACTTTTTTTCAAAAGTTCATGTAAAACTACAAGAACCTTTAAGCAGAATACAAGTACTCATCGAAGATAAAAGAAATCATCGTAGGTTCTCGAACTTCCACGAAATGTTATAAGAGTTAAAAAAAATATTTTTTATTATTAATCAATTTTTGACCAAAAACAATTGAAATCGAGCATTAAAAATTCTGGCCTGGTATATCTGACCCGAAATGGCCAGGGATACCCGACTGTGACATATTACAAAAACTGCAATAAATAAGAAAACACGTACAATTATTAAAAAAAAATTACAGCTCACAATAGTTCAAGAGTGAATTCATGTATCCCAATCAAAACCAATCTGATATTTTTTGTATATTTTTGTATATTATTATATATATTTTTGCAAATATTTTTTAATAAGTTGGGTTTATATTTCACAAAATGCTCTTGTTTTCTAGAGACGAAATATTTAGATCCGATTTTCTTTGTAGCTAATGAGAAATGCGAGTCTATATTTTTGAAATTACGCTTTGGTGCAATTTTAAAATATAAAAATGTTGATTTATCATCGTAGAAAGTACAGTATATTCAAAATCCTGAGTGACTGGAGACCGGGGTCTCTCCCCTATTATAATATTCAGGGCTACTAAAGAAGCTGCTTTAAAAAAAAGTTCTAAAAATCGTAAAATCGTAAAAAAATTGCCAGAAAAGGTAAAAAAAGTAAAAAAGTAGAAAAAAGTTGAAAATGAACCATCAAAAATTAAAAAAGCATTCCTTTTGTAAACAATAAAAATTAATATTTCAGCTCCCTGCTATTTCTAATGTTTCTAATTTCTAAACAGTTGACATAAGACATTATTTTTGTTCAACAAATACCACTTTCAAAATTTTAATGATAGATTTCTTATTTAATATGACAAGCTTCATATAAAATAAATATAAAAATATATAAAAAATATTTTAAAGTACCATTTACTGTATAACTATATATGGAAGCTAAAAAACACCCGTAAGATGGAATAAACCACCCTTAATCGTGACAAATCCGTGTTTTCTTATATGATGCATAACAATAGATTTTTTCTGACCAAAAATTGTAAACTATCACCAGAAAAGGTGAGATTATAGAAAATTACAGAAAAGTTGAAAAATTACCGCAGAATTAAAAAAAATGCTTTTTTATGAACAAAAAATCTATTTTCGAGGAGAATAAATACATTTTTTATTTAAAAAATTGTTATGTAACGCAGTTGCTTATAAAAAGCAAGGGTGGTTACAAGCTACCCCTTTCAAATTTTACTTATGTATTTATAATTAATTAGGAAAATTCTATAAAAAAATTCCTTTTAATATACATATATATATATA
>CAKNYM010053191.1:1211994-1239577 GCA_932195095.1 Andricus curvator | reverse complement strand
AGTGTGTGTGTGTGTGTGTGTGTGTGTGTGTGTGTGTGTGTGTTAGAAAATAATTTTTAATAATATCGTAAATTATATAGTTAGAAAGTAGCTTCCTTTTAATCACCCCTTTAGCATCAATAAATAAATTTTATGTGTAGTTTTTAACCAACAATAGTGTTTTACAGGCAACGTGTTACATGAAAATGTACTTTCTCTTACTTTTTCATTATCTTATTTCTTATGTTGACTCATTAAGATTTTTAGGATAAAATAAAACATTTTTAATTTTTATACGACCAAATATGCATTATCAACGTTTAGGGGTGGTTTATTTTATCTTAAGGATGTTATTAACTATCCATATAGTACATGGTGTTTTTAAATAGTTTCTCATACACCCTTACACGTATTTTATATGAAGTTTTTTTCAATGAAGAAGAAATCTATCCTTAAAATTTTAGAAGTGGTAGTTTTTTACGCACATACTTTTTAAAAAAATTTGCCAAAAATTAAGTGCTTGAGTGTTCTTTTTAATTAATAAGTTCTCCCCTATCAAAGGGCTCTGCCAGTTCACTGATTTACATACAAAATTTTTAGTTGTTTTTTCATGAAATGGTAGCTTTTTCGGGGGTTTCCCCTCGAATCGAAGAAACTTTTTTATTTGTTTTGCCCTAATGGATATGTAGTTATAGACAATTACAATTTTGAGATTTAATTTATTTCAGTTAAAAGGTTTCTTAGATTTGAGAGGTGTCAACTATTAGGTCTTTAAAGCGGATGTGCAACTTATTGTATCAGATCACATTAGATTTAGTTTGCTGTAGTTCAGTCGATGTGAACAATATTACAATTTTGAATGCTAGAAATTATCGACAAATTGCGGTACTTGAATGCATATCCACATCGCCATGTTCAATATAATACTAGCCCTTAGGTAGAATCCCATCAAATTTTGATGGTTATCATCTGCAGTGGTATATCTGCATAAAGCTCATGTTGTCAATTGTTGGCAAACTACTAGAATTGATGCCTATTAAGTAATAATGCTATTTGGTTATAGAACATTTCTGCCATGAAACATCGCAATTCGCAATTATTTGTTTCCATAAAAAAGAGACGTAACATTTCATGTTACTTTTAACGTTGTACTAAAATAATTTTGCGCGTTCTTCAAAAGATTTCAAATAGCACCGGTAAACATTGAAAAATGAAATTGTAGTGGAAGCTTGATAAAAGTATCCTGAAGCGTGAAACAAGTTGCTCTTCCGATTTATTTACATTTTTCATTTTCATTTCTTTCATTAGGAGATCAATTTCTCTGTTATACGTACACTACATGAAAAGGCACTTTACGTTGGAAACAGAAAATTATTTTATGAATCCGTTGAAAAATTATAGAATCGCATGATGATAAAAATCCCACCCTTAAAACCAATAAGCGCATTGTAAATAATTTTGGAAAAGTGTTACAATAGTAATAGATTTATTATTAATATACTGAATAGCCAGGGTATCTACTTGACCGGAAAATTGGTAAAACTGGGAAAATACCGGGAATTTTGTTCACCGGGAAAAACGGAATTTAAAATCATCCGTCAGGTAGACACCTTGATGTTACATGGGCCGTCCATATACCACGTGAACAATTGCGCGGAAAGAATAATATAAGCTGTCTATCGATGCCAGCAGATTACTTCAGTCATTGACAAAACATAACTAGAATAAAGAATTTTATGTTTATTTGAGACAGCTTCGTACCTTATGACATGAATATTCCGCTTTCTTAAACATATGAAAATTGTGTTTCTATAAGTGCAGCAATTCCGATTGCTCATGTAAAGTAACATTTAAAAAAAACCATTTCGAAAATCTTCAGAATTTAAATTTCCCAAATTTATTGCCAAGAAGATTTGTTCGGGTTCCATGATGCGTTCTCACCGAATCGGTTTTTATAATTTAAACAAAAAAATCTGTAATGGCTCTTTTACACCTTTCCTCCATCGGTCGTCGACCGACCAACATATCGAAGTATCCATTCACATCTTCGGAAAATTCAGTGAAATCTAGTAATATTTTAGTTATCTTCTGAAATTCACTGAAAGATTACTAAAATATTACTAGATTTCACTGAATTTTTCGGAGGTGTGAATGGATATTTCGATATGTTGGTCGGTCGACGACCGATTGACGGAAGGTGCAAAAGAGCCATTAGACAGTCCAATTTTTTCCGTGTGTTTACCACTTTTTGACCTTCACCCTTGTCTCCTAAATCTACGTGAACTTATTTCATATTGTATGAAAGTATGAATACATTTTCCATTCAAAAGCAAGGAAACCAAAAGGAGCAGAGAATTGGCTGAAAATTTGGAAATTCTTGATAGAGTAAGCTTAGTGATACAATTATTTAGGAAGTTCAAATAAAAAGTTGTTAAATTTTTTTTAGTTTTTCTTGTTTTTCTGAAAAGAAATTTGCAGATTCAAGAGAACGCATCTCCACGTGGACTTTCGCCCGACCCCCCCCCCCCCCCCCCCCAATAAAAAAAACGAGAAAACCAAAAAAAATGTCCACATGGTACATGGACGGCTCCTATCCAGCCAAATGATTGAAACAAAGAGTGAACATTATTGTGAATTCTGTTCTCCCGAATTCAATCTCTGCAAAGTTTATGAGAGTCGAAGGTGTGAGAAATTTGAAGGTAGGATTTCTCGTGTTTGCGATGAGAGTCAGTGTAAATTGTTCTAAGGATAAACTTAATAAACCTTGGTGCCATCTGCTAGGTTAACAGAGCTACTTACTATTGCGGTAAGTCGTCGTAGCGAGCCATGTGACCGAGAATTAATATGCAAATACCTTCTAGAGTTTGCCGGTAGCTGTGGAGCACTGGGAGTGCGAGAATGCCAACAGCCCTCAGCTATTCCCTCGAAGCAACCACCTTGAATGTTTGGCTAAACTCGGCACTTTGTTTAAATTTCTCTCTGGAATTTTCGTAATAGCAAAACTATTGTCTTGTCTGTTATAAATAGGTTAGTTGAATGTTCTTGATGACCAGCTTTTCCTCTTCTTGAGGTCAGGATTTTTCATCTGCTCGGATCCTTGAAACTAACCTGTCTAGCTGCTCTGCTTACTGAATTATTGCATTTATTATTACTATATACCTACTATCGAATTCAAGAGGCTTTGCACTAGCCAATTTGTTTTCGCCTTTTGCTACTATTTGGGAACTGTTTATTTTCAGCTTTGTGGTTGGACTTGGAATTTGGCCGAATCTTGACAAATGTTTTTAGGTCTTAAATCTAAAGAAAAAAGAATCATCTAATTTGTGTTATTGGCGTTTTTTGAAATCAAGAATTATATATAATAATCTTCATATTCATTCACTCACTTGGTTCACATTGAAGTTCCTATAGTTCCGCTCACTAATCGCGTGTTTTTGGCTCTTGACTTTTTTTATACCATCCATGGTATTAATGAAGGAAAAAAACCTTTTTGTTTCGACTTCGTCCAGACCATTTTAATTCTAGAATAATAAAATCGTCTGGACGAAATCATAACAAAAAGGTTTTTTTCCTTTATTAATGTCATTGTTGTTTCCCAGACGTGAAAATCAAAGAATATTTATCATCCCTAAATTGTTTTTTATATATTTCTACCATCCAGTTTGACTTTTCATTAGACTGTTCATTCAGATTTTCTTCAATTTCGAAGATTTAGAATTAAAAACTTGACTTTTGATCTTCAAAATCATCAAAATTTAAGGATTTTTATTTATACATTGTTGTAAATCTTCAGAATAGTAGAAAATTAAGTCTTTAAAATTGGAGAGTTTTCAATTTTTTAAATTCTCAATGAAAAATTATGCAAGTTTTAAGTTTTACAATTAAAAATTCTGTAATTTTGATGATTGACATTCGAAATAAATTCAGTTTAGAAGAAAAAGAAGTGAAAACTTGACTTTTGATTTTCAATATCATCAAAATCATCCAAATTTAAGAATTTTTATTTATGCATCTTCAAAATTGCATCATTTTCTATTATACATATTAAATATTGAAGAGTCTTCCCTTGCAAGTATTAAACTTTGAAGTATTTTAGATTGCAAATCGTTAAAGTTGAATAATTTCCCATTGTAAATCTTTAAAATTGAACTTTTAAAAAAACGTTTAAAATTATATACCTTTAAAATATAAATCTTGAAAATTTAATAATTTACAATTCTATATTTTCAAGATTCAAAATTTTTTATTTGTGACTCTTCAAAATTGCAGAACTTTAAATCTTAAATCTAAAAAATTGAAAAGTTTTTAATTTTGAAAATTTACAATTAAGAAAACTTGTCTTTTGATCTTCAAAAATCATTAAAATTTAAGAATTTTTATTCATATATTGCTAAAATTGAATATTTTAGAATTGTTATTCTTCAAAATGCAACTACTAATAAGAAAACAGTCCAGTTTACATCATTTTAAATTATACACATTAAAAATTGAAGGATCTTCAATTGCAAATCTTCAGTATTGACCTATTTCAAAAAAAGTTTCAAAATTTTATGATTTTAAACTATAAAGATACAAAACTAAACAAGTTGACGATTTTTCAATTCTAACATCTTCAAAAGACATCAATTAGACCCAGAATTCCAGAATTATTTTTAAGAACATCTTATTATGATATGAAATCCGACTGATTTTTTTTCGATTATTTCTTTCCTATTTGGAAAATGCAATAATCTGAAAAGATTTGATTGGAAGAATCTACCACCAAATTGACCTATTAATTTTTTCCTTTGCTTCTAATTCCTGCAGGGATAAAATCTTATAATTGAATGGGTAGTTACAGATTACTGAAAGCCGATTAAAATTAAACTTAAAATAAAAATTGTATGATAGCTGATAATTATTAAACATATTTCATGTTACTCAAAATTGAAGCATATCTGTATATTTTAATTTGATAATTATGCAATCAAAATAAGAAAAGTTTAATAAGCGCGTTATTTTTGCTAGTCGTCAATAAAAGAATTAGTTTTTTCTCAGAAAAAGCCTGTTGAATGTTCTGGTTAATTCACTTTCAATTTAGTACGCGTCTTCAGTTTTCCGTCAGAATTTTCTGGGATGGACGCCATCACGACATGGATGTATAGCTTACACAAGTCACCATTTCTTCGCAGTTTCATTGTCACATCAATCACACCGCTGGGATTCTATTTGAATATCTAGAAAATGACTTTCGTGTCTCAAATTGAATGTTTTCATCATCCTGGATACCGGAAATGGAATTCAGTCTCTCAGTTCACACTCATTCTGAATTGTCACAAGGAAACATATTCAATTTTTATTTATTTTTGGTTTCTAAAGACTGAAAGCAGAAAACAGTTCGAAATTAATAGCAATTGATTTCTCTTGATTTGGAAACACTCTTTTAACATCGTATGTTCGCAAACTGCTTGATTCTTTCGTGCACGCGAAAAGAATGTTCCGAGAAAAAAATCGCGAGCAGCGTACTATCCGTGTCGTTGCGCCATTAAGAACAGAGTGGGTAAAAGGTGCGCTTGTCCCGTGGTACATAGAAGAGATAAAGAAAAAAATACACTCAATTATTTCAACATCAAAGCTGCCATTTCTGAGCTGAACCTTCGTCATTATCCTCACGACGCCATGTTCCCTCACCATCATCTCAAATTGAATAAGAAACTTTTTCTAGCGTAATCTTCTGATCTTCTCACTTTTGAAGCGGGAGCGGCGTTGTCTAAAAGTTCATTATATCTTTATCGATTTCCTCTCATATCGTCAAAGATTCAAGTCAATGAAACAAAATAAATCATTTTAGAGGAAACAGAATTTGTAAATGCACCCAGAAAAGAGCACTTATCAGAACGCCTTTTACGACAAAAAACTGTATTTCCTCTTTTTTTTTCTTTTATGTTTATGTTTGCATTCAATGTCCGGACTAAGTAGGGAGGTGTCACTAATTTTCATCAAGCTTATAACATTGATTTAAATTTTCAGGGTAATTGCTGGATCGGGAAACCGAAAAATGACGGAGAATTTTTTTAGATCAGGATTTTTTTTTGTCACTAGAAAAACCTTTTCAATAACTTCAAACGTCACATACTTGAGATCAGATTAAATTATGCAATTTTTAACAAGTTCGAGTGTGAAATCATTCAGTTTACAGTGTGCTATTCTATGATCCTTTACTTTTAGTAATTTTCATTTTTCAGTCTTAATTTCTAATCCTTTATTTTCAAAATACGGTTTTGAAGGTATGAACGGTTAAAAATTAAAATATTTTGCAATTCAACAATTTTATAATAAAGCGTTTTAAGCCGATAAACTGTAAACATAAATTAATTAAGGATAATTAAAATTGAACTATAATATTTAAATTTAAATGACAATTGACTGTGATAAACTATAAGAATAAACAATCCTAAATCTGTTCAAAGTTAAACGATTTTCAAATTGAAACGTTCAAAATTACAATCGTTAAAAATTCTACTGCTCACAATTAAAACTATTGTAAATTTCGGATTGAATCTTTATAAGTCATTTTCAATTTTGAAATAGTTTCAAAGCCGTAGATTCATAATAGACAGCATTGATATTGAACGTTACAATTTCAATTTCAAATGATCAATTTTATAAATTTATCATTTGTAATTTAAAATTATGTAATTTCTAACGTTTTTTACAAATAGTTAAATTTTGAATGTTTACAAATGAAAACGCTTCAATTTTAAACTGAGAAAATGACAGCGTCAGTTTATTTTTGGACCGACAATCTTAATAATTCTTATCATATATAGTATGGTCATTCACATCAGCAGGCCTCGGACTCACGACACTATTGACACTTTTTGACACTTTTTTTAAAAGTGTAACTATTTTCCTACTAATTCGAAAAAAATGTCACTAATGAACCTTTTTTTTCAATTTGATCGCTAATACAACTATTTTTCACTTTGCTCTTAAACATACTTTCAAACTTTTTCGCTGATTGGCTAAAATGACACATTCGCCACCTCAAAAATTTTATTTCAAAACATTTCAAGATTTTGAAGATTTCGAAAGATTTTACGAGTTTTCAAAGTTTTCAAGATGGTTGATTTTTATCAGACCTACGCGATTTTATAGGATCTCCAAGAAATTTTAAGGACTTACCAAATTTAATTCATTTCAAAAGATTTGAAATATTTTGGGGTATTTTACAAGATTCCAAGAAATGTCAAGATTTTTAAAACTTCAAGGGATTTTAGGAAATTTTGAAGAATTTCTACAGAACTTTTGGGAGTACATGAAATAGAATAAAATTTGAAGGGATTTCTGGAATTTAATGAGATTTTATGTGGTCTCAGAGGATTGCAAAGATTTAAACATCTTGAAAGATATTTTAAAAGATATTAAAGATTTGAAGATTTTGTACGGAATTTCAAAAGATTTCTAAGGATTTCAGCAGATTTAAGGGCTTTTAACAATTCTAAAGAAATGTAAGGAATATAGCGTATTTTAAAAGATTTCGAGGAATTTTATGAGATTTCAGAAGATTTAAAAGACTTCGAAAAGTTTAAGAAGTTTTACAATATTTGAGGGATTCATAAGATGTACAAAAATGAGAAGATTCAATAAGATTATAAGAAATTTCTATAGACTTCAATGGATGTAAAAAAATTGGAGAGTTCTCCAGGGATTTCAGAGGATTTCAACAAAATTCAAGAAAAATAAATTTCAGTGTATTTCAACAGATTCCAAAGCATTCAAGGGATTTTAAAGTTTTTAGGGTATTTCGAAAGATTTCAGAATTTTGAGAAAAAATCTAAGATTTTAAGGGATTTCAATGGGCTTTATTAGTTTTTTTGAGATTTTACGCGATTTTAGGGGATTTCAAAGATTTCATCATTTTTAATGAAATTTTGAAAGATATTACAGACTTCAAGATGTTTTGCGAGAAAATTTCAAAGTATTCACAAACGGTATCCAGGATATCAAAGATATATAAAAGTTTTTAAAGACTACCAACGGATTTCTAGTTTTTCAAGTTTCAAAATTTAAACGAGTTTTCAAGTTTAAAATTATTAAGGTTGTAAAACTTAAGTTTAAAAAATATCAAATGCCAACGGCCATGCCACGCTGAAAAAACCAGTTCTCGTCAGATCACTGAAGTTAAGCAGCGTTGGGCGCGGTTAGTACTTGGATGGGTGACCATTCAAGAATACTGTGTGCTGTTGGCATATTATGGGTGTGGTGAGCCCAAACTTGTAGTTATTTATAACTACAAGAAAACTATCCACCTAGAAACACCACCCGAATTGGGTAGTGTCACGCCTACCCTGAAAGGAAAATGGCTTAATGGTATACATACATACAAATATATCTAAATGGTTTCAAATTTAAGTGTGCAATTTTTCATATTTCTTTCTGGAATTGATAAAATGTGACGGCATTTAATTTAAGGCTGTTCATTTTTCAAGATTTACAATTAAAAATTAAAAATTATTAAAGTCCTCTGACTTTATATTTTATCGTTTTGAATATTACAATTTGAGATGCCTAATTTTTGAGCCCTTAAAATATTTGAATCAGAAGGTTTGCGAAATTTTCTTAACTTTTATCATATTAAAACAAAAAATTTTGGTCCATAATACCTCGAAGGGTAATAAAGTTCTGCATCTAGTAAGCCCTAGTTAAAGCCAGAATATCAATTTTATAAAAAAATATCGTAAAAAATATCAAATTTCGACGTTTTCGAAAAATTGAAATAACTCTGGAAATAAATAACATTCTTGAAATTTCACGATTTTTTGCACCAAGCTTGACCCTATGACAGAATCTAGGAAAAAAATTCCAAACATACTTTATAATTTAGAAAAATACTATGGACACCTTTAAAAGAGCCCTTAAAATGAGCCCAATAACTAAAGAAAATGTTACTTATTTACCCAGTTATTCCAATTTTTCGAAAAAGTAAAAATCTGACGTTTTTTTCTATATCTTCTTATAAAATTGACATTTTGCCTTCTACTTCGGCTTACTAGACGCAGAATTCCATTACTTCTCACGGTATTAGAAGGAAAAAATGTCATTTGAATCTGATAAAAATTAGGGGACTTTAACAACATCTTGAAAAACAGGCGTGTAGATAATTTTCGCTGGTAGCACTACCGGAACTTGTATAATAACGACGGAAAACAGTAGTGAAATAAATGATATTAACATTGAAATGAAAAAAAGTGGCAGGTGAATTTTTTCGCTCCAATTAAATAATTACTCAATCTAATAAGCGATTCCGTGATAGGTATATATACTCGAAATTGGTAGTTGGTAAATGCAAATGCAGGAATGTGTCTTCTCTCTTCATTTTCATGTTTGCGGTTTATTCGAGGTGTAGCGAACTCATTGTCGCAGAAGGCTATTTATTTTCATGTCCCTCTTCGCTATAAATGTAATCTGGACATGGCAGGGCAACGGAAGACAGGTTGCGCACAGGTGGATCGAATCAATGTTGTCTCTCCTCCTCCTTTGTCTCTTAACAGACTGTTCAAGACAGGACTGACAGTCTCATGGAAACGAAGTATCCGAGCGTAATTCCCCCCACCCAAGATCTTCCTAAAAAGTAGAACCACTCTTCGGACAGACTAATTTATCTTCCCCAGCAAGGTTTAAGGCCCCGCGTCATTCATCTTACCGCAAAGTAGTTGAACTTTTTTCCCCATGTGAGCGCAAGAATAAACGACCCATTTGTGTTTTTTATTTCATTCATTTCATTCTTATTTCCTCAAGGAGCCCTCGAAAATTACTTAATACCCTTAGACGCATTTCAAATTCTTTGCGGCTATTCAAAGAGTCAGCAGGTTTCGGATATTTAAAAATTCAGGCTGACCATGCTGACTGGGAAAATCGGAAATTAGCCTGGAATTTTGAGCACCGATAAACAGCCGGGAATTTTTCAGATTTTATTTTATATTTAAGAATTTAAATTTAATGTTTCGTTAAAAATGGGAATGAATTATATTTAAGTCATAGTGATTACATAGGGAAGCTAAATATATATAATTAATTACTAATAATTGGCATAATAAAGTTATAATTTAGGGATACTCTCAATGTTTCGAAAATAAATTGAAACCCCGTTTTTCGAGGAAAACTGATTTGTAGTTGGAAAGTGCAGTAAGGTCACGTGTTATATATTTGACACAATGGGCCCTTTTCTTGCGGAACTTCACAATTTATATTCTGAAATAACATCAGTTGCTTCCTTTCGTTGAAAATTCATGTTTTTTCGTTAGAAGTTAATTCTTTTTATTTGGAAAGTCTACTATTATATTTTTGGTTCAGAATTAATCTTTTTTTGTTAAAAATTCGACCGTTTGCCTGAAAATTGATGTATTTTGTTGAAAATTCAACTACAGTCGATATTGGATTTTATTCCTCTGGATTGTATTCTTCCCAGAATTGAAGACGCGCCGCGGGAAAAGGTGAGAGGAGCTGTGGGGGGATGTGCGGTGTTTACTCAGGGGTGACAAGACTGAGAGAGAAACAGAAGAGAGACAAAACAGTTCGGAGTCCCTGGATTGTATTCCACCGTCAGTCCCAAAACTGGCATACAATCCAGGTTTCACTGTATGTTGTTTTAAAGTCACCTTTTTGGTCGATAATTCAACTATTTTGTTGAAGATTCGCCTTGTTGGATAGAAAATCTGTC
This sequence comes from Andricus curvator, assembly GCA_932195095.1. Classification (NCBI taxonomy): domain Eukaryota; kingdom Metazoa; phylum Arthropoda; class Insecta; order Hymenoptera; family Cynipidae; genus Andricus; species Andricus curvator. Next base: position 1,228,896 of record CAKNYM010053191.1, on the reverse strand, counting down.
CTATTGGATTAAAAAAATTCATCTTTTTTTGTTGTAAGTTAATTCTTTTCAATTTAAAAGTTTACCATTATATTTTTCGTCCAGAATTCATCTCTTTTGGTTAAAACTCGACTATCTGGTTTGAAATGCAACAGTTTTATCAAACATTTGACTTTTTAGCTAGAAAGCTCAACTCTTTTGTTGAAAATTCGTCTTTTTAGGCCGAAAATTCCTCTTTCTTTGGTTGAAAATTTTGTCGACTTGAAACCTTAGGATTATAGTACCTGCATTAATGTTTTTTAAAAGAATTTATGCTCCTATTTTCTTGAAAAATCACCCTATTTCGCCTGTTTTGAGATCATTTTGGGCTGTAAAGCCTGAAATCACTTTACAATAATTTACATTATATATTTTACCTTGCGGAGTTCTTATTATAAAGGCTTGAAAGTCAACAGGGCTAAATGTAGTTTTTGACCGGGAAATAGCCTAGAATTTTGTTTTAAAGCTCGAGTGACTACGTTGAAAATTTTATATTTTTTTTAATTGTTTTGTATGTACTATTCAATTCAGGTAGTCGGTTCATTGATGCACGCGAAATTTCAAAAAATGTTTCTACATTTTCCTTTAACCCTTACAATTACACTTTTCGTGTAAACCCCATCAGAATAAGCCCTGAATAGTATTATAGTAGGGAATAACCTTTGTATTCAAGAAATCATGACACTTCCCTTCACGAAATTCGTTCAGAAATGGTACCAAAACCTCGAAATGGAGGGTTTATATATGTAATCTTCGAAATTGAATTGCACTCAGCAAGTTGCATCAGCTGGCTAGTGCGAGATAGGAAGTGCAAGAGCAACTCAGCTGAGCTCGTTGATTTTCAGTTTAGCTGACTCCGTGCTCCCATAAATTCCTAACATGGATATGTGATGTGATAAGGAGCCGATGGTGCGACACGAATCTAGTATGGAATTTTTCATTTCCTTCTTGCTAAGGGGGTCATCTTCCCGCAGAGATCATGTACTTCCGATTCGTTTAACCTTATATACTACTCAAGGGAGGATCATATATATGTTATGGTACCCAAACGCCTTGCTGTGACGACAATTGTAGAATCGTGTATCGTACTCGACACGTTCGAATTAAGAAAAATTGCTTCTAGAAAAGTGGATCAAAGTTCGTTAACTGTAATTGAGAACAAAGATTACTCGATTAATCCATCAAGAGCAAAAAGGCACTAACCACATCAGGGATCACAGCCCTTCCCCTTTTTTCCCCCTTCTCCCCTTAAATTAGAAAAATACCCTAAAAAACCTAAAATCCAGAATTTTCACACAATTTCCCCATTTTCCTCCTTTTTCTACAAGGTTCCGATTTATTTTTTGATAATCATTGGCAGAAATTCAAGACGATCAGAAAACAAAAAGCTTTGATAGAGATTCTTTTTGATGATATAAATTTCAAATATTTCCTGAACGATTTATTTAATAAATAGTAACAGGCCAACGGCGATACCACGCTGAAAACACCAGTTCTCGTAAGATCACTGAAGTTAAGCATTGTTGGGCGCGGTTAGTACTTGGATGGGTAACCGTTCAGGAATACCTGCGTGCTGTTGGCCCTTCGTGGGTGTGGTGGGCCCACATTGGTAGTAAATATCCACCTAGAAACACTACCCGAATCGGGTAGTGAGGCAATGAACTTTCGAGTTCGAACTGCTAATCTATGTATGTATGTATAGTAACAGGCTAATAGTAATTTAGTTACTAATATTACATTCAAATTGAAATACTTCAAATTCCTAATATTTCAAATAAAAATATTGCATTTTCAAGAAAACATATGTGTTTTTAACTAAATACTTGAATTTTCAACCAGAAAGATAAGTTTTCAACAAAGAAGATTAATTTTCTAACAAAAAATATGAGTTTTCTGCAAAAAGGTCAACCCGAAGATGTGAACTTTGAACACAAAAGTTAATTTTGAACCAAATAGTTGAATTTTCTACCAAAATATTTGAATTTTTAACGCAAAGAGACGAGTTTTCAACAAAAAAGTTACATTTTCAATCAAAGAGATGAATTTTTAACTAAAATTATTAATCTACAAGCAAAAAATGGATTTTTAACGAAATAGTTGAATTCTAAAAAAATTTAATAGCTTTGATACTTTAACCAAAAAAGATTTTAATGTCAGGATAACAGCGGTAAAAAAGGAATTCCAAACTACACCATGCTCCTAATTTTGTACCTACACTTTTAGAAAAATCTCTACTAAATTTAGTATCCATGTAATGGAAGCAAAAATGCATAACATGAAATTAAATTTAGTATACCAGCGCACAGTAAATTTAGTATATTCATACTGAATTTAGTATACACGTAAATCAAATTTAGTATACGCGTGTACTAAATTCAGTATAAATATACTAAATGCACTGTACGCTGGTATACTAAATTTAATTTCATGTTGTGCATTTTTGCTTCCATTACATGTATACTAAATTTAGTAGAGATTTTTCTAACAGTGATACAACATCATCGCAGAAGATTTCAGACATCGTATTAAATTAACTCATAACATCCTCATCTCATCAGTCACTTAAATTAGTCCGTGGCTATGATAAAAAACCAGGTTTACCCGAGAACAAGTTTTAAAAAAAAAGTTAATAATAATTCGTCCAAAAAAGACGAATTAACCAAAAAAGATGAAATTTCTACTGAAAATGAATTTTCTAACCAAAAAGACGAATTTTCAGCCAAAAATATTTTTACAGTGAAGAAAGAATAAAAATTTCAACCAAATTTTGGAATTTTCAAGCCAAAAAGATGACTTTCAATAAATAATTTAGTTTTCAACCATATAGTTGCATTTTTCACCAAAGTGATGAATTGGATCAAATTATTGAATTTTCAGCAACATAATTAAATTTTAAAGTAAATAATAAAATTTTTAGCAAAGAAGATGAATTCTCAACCAAAAATAAAATGGTAAACTTTTCAACAACAAAAAAATGAATATTTAGCCAAAAATAGTTGGTTTTTCCTATTGGGTTCTATTAATTCTGTTCGCATTAAGGTGGAAAAACAAGGACAAAGAGAAAAGAGGGAAATATGGGAAATAATATACGTAAAACGGCATTTCAGGGAAAAGTATGTTAGCTGTGGTTGTGGAAACAAAATTTGGGAAATTGAAAATAATATGTAAAAAAGTAGTATATATTAGGACCTTTCAATAAAGTATAATTAATTTGGAGTTAATTGTTATGTGGCTACATGTTAGCAGACTGTGTATTGAAAAAAATGTTTCCTTTATTTTATTTTATTTTTTTTTGTGAATAATTTTTTTTTATTCTCTTTTTTTACACTATCTAACTTTTTGAGTAGACTTTAAATGATGCTTCACTCAAAAAAATGTCTGGTTAAATCAAACAGAATTCTGGTTAAATATGCCCTTACTATTTTTTCTGGTTAGACTAACCAGAATTATGGTTGAATTAACAAGAATTTCTACTTAATTTAACCGGAATTCTGGTTAATTCAACCATAATTCTGGTTAGTCTTACCAGAAAAAATAGTAAGGGTATATTTAACCAGAATTCTGGTTGATTTAACCAGAGATTTTTTTGAGCGTTGCATCACATGAGAGCTTTAAACTGAAAAAAATATATCAGAAAAGAATATAACAGAAGAAGTAGGTTTTTCAGAAAGTAATTTTTCTATTTTTCAAACCCAGGCGGAAAAATTATACATAGTCGGAAATATTATATATAATTTTCATTTAATTTATACATTTTTCGTATAAAACAAATGGAAATTATACATCATTTCTTCCACTTTGTGTAAACTATATATAATTTTTCCGCCTGCGAATTATATACTTAGAAAAGTACTTTGAACAACTCAGGGTTCTGTACTGTAAGGAATACACTAGAAAAACATTGATTCGAATAAAGAATCAAAATCCATTTACTGATCAAAATATATTTTAAGAAATTCAAACATGATCATTTTGTAATTCTGTTGTTTGTCTATTTTTCATAATTTGTCTTCTTGATTTACAACAGGTTTTTCAAAGCTAGCGAAAAAATAAATATTTAAACACAAAACTGACTAGAAACAAGATTAGCGAGATACCCATATGATATAAAAAGTTTTTAATAATAAATGAAATCCCCTTTTAGTCCCCTTTTTAGGGAAAAAATCCTCTTTTTACCTAAAACTGAACTAATAAACCACTGTGATCCCTGTAATTGGTTCTGTGAACTCCCATATTTTATTCCTGAATTGAAGCTTTTTTATAAGCTTTATTATTAATTGAAGCTATTCAACTAATTTAGAATCTTTATGTGTTCGTGATAAAATAAAGCATGCAAGAAACTTATCCTAATGATAATCTAATTAATCAATTCCACCAATTTACATAACTGAACTGGCACAGATACGTGACAGTCACATAGCGTTCTATTGTATTATGGAAGTTCCCATAGATGAAACGATCTATCACAGAATTGTTTCATGTTGAGTTAAACTTCGCTGTTCAAAGCATGCTGTACTCTCATGTTCAATAAGCTTTCTCCCTATGTATTCTCCAGAGCAACAAGCGTGCGTCGAAGTTATTTCAAGTAGTTTGTGTTCAATTCTCATACTTGGTAGTGTATTAACCGAAAATTGCTTTCAAGAGGCAGCTGTGTACTGATCGAGAAGACATATATCACTCATTGTCAACTATGTTCCAATTCGTGTCTAACAGGAGATAAAATACACCTAAAACTCCTGCTGTTTAATTTCAAAAACTACATATGTTTTAAAATAAATTGTTTTTCTTTTTTTCCCCATGTTTTCAAGAAACCTCCCTTTTTTTCCTTTTTTCGCTTAAGTGAGAACTGATTTAATAAAACCCAATAAGAAAATCCAACTATTTTTGGTTTAAAGTTAATTCTTTTTCGTTGAAAATTTAATTCTTTTGTTAAAAATTCAACTATTTCGTTCAGAAGTCATATTTTTTCGTCTGAAGATTCATCTTTTTGGTTGAAGATTGAACTATTTTGTAGAAAATTCATTTTGTTGTTGTTGAATTCAACTGTTTCTGATTTCAAATTAAAATCTTTTTTGGTGGAAATATCAACTATTAGGTTGAAAATTGAACTACTTTGTGAAAAATAATTTTTTTTTATTGAAAACTAATTTTTTTAATAACAGGGACTAATGTGACGATTACTGGCACGCCTACATTACTTGGTTGGAAATGGAAATACTTGGTAAAAAATGCATTTTTTCGTTAAAAATGAATTTTTTGTTTGAAAATCATTTTTTTATTTAAAATGGAACTATTCCATTTTTGGTTCAAAATTTATATTTTTTAAGTGAAAATTAGTCTTTTGGTAGAAAATTAATTTTCTTGGTTGAAAATTCAACTTATTGGTTAAAAATTTAATTATTTTGTTGAAACTTCAACTACTTGGTTAGTCATCTTATTCGATGGAAAATTCATCTGTTTTGTTGAAGTCATCTTTCTTGGTTGAGAATTAACCTTTTGGGATTAGAATTTAACTTTGTTCTAAAAAATCGTCTCGTCGGCTCGAAAATTCAACTATTTTGTTACAATCATCTTTTTTCGGTCGAAAATTCGTCCTTTTGGATTAAAATTCATCTTTCTTGATTAAAAATTAACTTTTTTGTTAAAGTCATCTTTGTTGGTCGAAAATTCTTCTGTATTATTGTTAAAAAATCGTCATTTTGGAATGGAAATTCATCTTTCTTAATTAAAAAGAACCTTTTTTGTTGAAATTTAACGGTGTTCTAAAAAATGCGTCTTTTTGGCATGAGAATTGAACTATTTGGATAAAATTTCAACTATTTTGTTAAAAATTCATCTTTTTTTCTTGAAAGTTCATATATTTAGTTTGTTAATGGAACTGTTTGGTTGGAAATTATTTTTTTTCTTTTGGAAAACTAATTTTGCTTGTTCAAAATTCCTATTTTCAAGTTTAAAAGACATAAAATGAGACATTTGCATACAAGTTTGACTTTTTAGCTTAAAAACTTGAATTTTTTGTTGAAAAATAGTGTTTTTGTGTTCAAATTTCATCTCTTTTGGTAGGAATTAAAAACTTTTCATATTGAATTCAATATGGTATCCAAATTAATTTTATTTACGAGAATTTATTCCCCAATTATTCCCCTATTTTCATGTTAAAATCGCCCTATTTTCAACGTTCTAGAGCAATTTGGTGCTTTCAAATTTAGAATGGGGTGCTAACAAATTTCTTAACAAGTTTTTTATTATTATTTCTCTAATAGCCTATGAAGGAATACTCTTCCAATTTATAAATGCAATTGTTTTACTTAATCGTAATGCAAAAAATCTCTGAATAGCGTCATTTTATGGAAATTCATGATGTAATTCAGCTCATGATACGCTAAGCTTGGATATTAACCATATTGAAACAGCGATTATACTCAAGGAACCGATTTACAGACAAGGTGCACAAAGCAAGGAACAATCAAAGAACCAAAGTGCACTTTCGCGACTGAAAAATTCTCCCTTTGAAAAAAGTGCAAGTGTCGTTAAAAGTGACGAACGAGTATGCAATTTCTTTTGTGGCGAAAAAGAACCAATCTGATTCGAAGCGTCGCGACGCCCCTTTAGCTAGCGAAGCGTCGATTCTGAATTCATGAGCTTCGGAAATTCTTTTTTTTTATCATGGTCCGTAAATTAAAAACCTTGACTCAGGCAGTAAAACGGACTAAATGGACCCAGTTCGTATTTTTTTTATATTATCAGCTGACAGAAGTAAATGATGTTATTTCCTGAGAAGAAACTTTGGCATTTATAAATTTCATAATACTAACTTTTCAGTCAAATTTACGAAAAATTTAGGAAGAAATTTTAATTAAAGTATTTTACAATGCTTTTTTTAGTGGAACTCAACGAGCCCGAACTTTTCTAGCTCTATCATTTTCCTTTTCTGCTAGGATTGGTTTCATCGAGTTTCTGAACTCCACCACTCTCGTAAGAAACGTATTAATCTACCTCGATGAAAGCTTATACTTCCTCATACACCGACACTATCGGCGTTCGAAGCACTCTAAACGAAAAATGGATAAATAGAGGGACGTTATTGTAGAGCAATATGAACGTTTTTTTATTGGAAACTACTATATTGATATAAATTTAAGCGGAAATTGTTTTTCGTTGATTTTATTAAACTGCCAAATACGTTTATGCTGTAATATCACTGTTTGTAATTTACTTAGAAAGTCTATTCAACTATTGTAATTTCATGACAAAGCGAAATGAAAATAACAAGAGCTGCAAATAACCAGATAACGCAGATTTTAATTACTGTAATATCATAAAACCGTCGGTCTACGTAATGTGATTTAGAGCGTTTAACGTTCATGAAAATAGCCACGAATTTTCGCCTCCAACCTCATAACATTCTAAGGCACGTTCTTTGTTTTGCCATTCCAAACTATTCTCGTCTAAAATCAAAACTATCTTCTACTTTCATTCATAATTCAAATATGCACATTTTGGTTCTTTCTGTTTCACAAGTTGCAGAATTTCAATACATATTATTTTGAGACAACGTGTGCAATCTTTATTCCATTCTTATATTTTATACAATACTTTTATTTAGCAGCAACAGAGTGGCCGAATATCAGGAAAAACCTAAAAATCAGGAAAAGTCAGGGAATTTCGTTGGTCGAGGAAAGTCAGGGATTTTGAAATAAATGGTCAAAGTCAGGGAATTTCTAGTCAGGGATGCCGCACAGTCAATTTTTTTCTTAAATCACTTTGTTTTAGACATTCTTTTAACATAAAGTCACTGTAGCCACTTTTTAAAATGAAAAGATCACTTTAGCCACTTTTCTTTTGAAAATTAATCCATGGGTTAACCACTATTGAATTTAGGTGTAATCTATTTTTGAATTTTATTGAATTCTTTTGAAATCTTCTAATGCATTTTAGAAGATTCCGCGAAATTTTTAATAGCCTTCAATAATTTCAAAGGATTTCAAAGTATTTTAAAACTTAAGAGCATTTTTCAAAATTCGAAGGAATTTTCAAGGGATATAAAAGTTTTTGAGGGATTTCGAAACATTTCAAAGGATTTGAAATGTTTTCGGGTATTTTAAAAAGATTCCAAGAAATTTTGAATAGATTTAAATAATTTGAACGAATTTCAAAGGATTTTAAAGATTTTAGGTTTTTTTTAATTCCAAGGATTCTTTAAGAGCTTTAAAAAGTTTCAAGGGATTTCAAAAGATTTCAAAGGATTTTAAATATTGTATGGCATTTCAAAAGATTCCAAGGGATGTTATAAGATTTCCGAGGATTTTTATAATTTCAAGGAATTTTAAAGCTCTCAACGTATTTAAAAATAAATTTCTGGATTTCAATAAATATCAGATTTTATGTGATTTCACTGGATTTTTCAATATTGTAATGGATTTCAAGGAGTTTATTCGCAAGAATTCAGGGCTTACGTACGATTTTAAATATTTTCAAATATTTCCAGGTGGTACCAAAGATTTAAAAGATTTTAGGATATTTTAATGAGCCCAAAGAATTTTCAATTGATTTCAATCATTATAAGGGATTTTAAAGTATTTCAAAGGTTTTAGTGTATTTTTAAAAATTACAAGGAATTTTCAAGAGCCTTAAAAATTTAAAGGGATTTCAAAAGATTTTAAAGGATTTGAAATATCTTAAGGCATTTTTGATAGGTTTCAATAATTTTAAGTGATTTCAAAGAGTTTCGAATATTTTAGAGTGTTGAAAAAGATTCTAAAAGATTTTATAATATTTCCGAGGATTTTAATGATTTTAAGAAATTTCAAAAGCTCTCAGGATATTTTAATAAATTGTCCAGGATTTCAGGAAATATCAGATTTAATAGAATTTCATTGTTTTTTTTTTTATCATATTTAATTTCAAAGAATTTATTCACAAGAAGTGAGGGATTTCGTAGTGTTTCAAATATTTGATGAGATTCCAAAATATTGTTTGCAAATTCGTTTGGAATTCACCCTGAATTCTTATTAATTTATCCGGAATTGTTTTGAATTCTTTTAAATTCACTCAATTAAATCTGGAATTCTTTTCAACTCACCTGGAATTTTCCTGCACTCATTTCAAACTTGCTTAATTCAATCAATTTTTTAATATTTTTCAATTTTTTTTATTCAATTGAATTTTTTTAATTTGCCTTAATTTTTTTTAATGTCATTGAATTCTTCTCATTTGCCTTAAATGCCTCTAAATTGACTCCAATTTTATTGAAATCAATTCATTTTTTTCGATCCGTTTTTATTTTTTTAATTTAACTTGAATCTTATAAATTGAATTCTTTGGAATTCTTTTAAATTCAAAAGAACATCAGTCACAATATTAATGCGCACTAGTCACTTTTACTCACCTTTTGGGCTAGAAATAAGTCACTTTTGGTTACACTTTTCAGTTTAAATATGACACTTTTTTGAAGTAAATTAAGCTGTAAAAACCCTGAGAATAATAAATTTATATATTTTAAATTGTTTAATTTTATTTATAAAAGATTCTATATTTAAAATTTTACAAGATTAGAATTTTGTTCTTTGAATATTAATGTTCAGGGAAGATAAAAAATGAGTCAGGTCAACACAGCTGTTTCTAAATAATAATACAATAAAGAATAAATAAAAGGGCATGCTCAATTAAGATATCGTAGAGTAATAAATTTTGAATCGTGCGACGACCCAATTTTCCTCTGGCAAAGTCTTCCCACACTCTTTTTTTGGTAAAATGTTTCGGAACGCAAATTCTGAACTCTAGTTTTGTTCATAAAATTCTGTACCCAGCTTTTTAATAATATGAAAAAATTCACTACTCGAGAATATTCAGTTATTGACAACTTCCCTCTCGATTAAAATTTCATTTTTCGTCTGCTCTCGGATAAAGCAGCGATGCTACTTTATCGAAAACTACTTAGCATAATTCAAGTAAAATGAAAGTACCACTACAGATAAGTGAAACTCAGCTTCTTTTTTGAGAGGGATTACTAGCAAAATGTCCATAAGATTTTAAACTTTATCAAGCGAATTATTCGTTCTTTAGAAAAAATCATGTTTTATCATATTTTTGTAATTACGTATTTTAAAATGGTTATTCTTTTTTGTTTCAGGTAAGAAACATATTTCACAACTTTATGAATACATCGATAAGAAGTAAGTTATTAAAAAAATTAATAATAGTTATATAAGTGATTTGTCATTAAAAATGCGTACTTTTGATTGAGATTTCTCTGCAGACAACTTTTCGTAAAGTATACTTTTTAACAACATGTCCGTATTTTTCGAGAAAAAAGTTGACACCTCAAGTTTTGTATTGTTAACTTTATTTGAGTTTTTAAATTTTAATTGATTGCAGTAGGAATTATTCCACCAAGTAAAAATTTATCAGTGAAATCAACATAGTTTGCGGAATCAAAGTTTGCTAAGTATTTCCTAATTTATTAATTTAAAAAAATCACAGTCGAGATTTAATTTTTTCCTTTTCATTATACATTTTCAAAGTTTCTATAATTTTTTCAATTGAATCAGTTCAGATTTCTTTTAAAATTACTTGGTAAAATTCTGTTCAACAATATATGTTGATTGCACTGCTAATTTTTTACTCGACCAAATTTTTCGCATCGCAGATGTATGTATAGCATTGGGGCTAGTATTACAAAAAATCCCGTAATACTAGCCCTGGACGAGCTGTAAATGAGTGGGTCCAATTACTAAAAAATCGATTTTTCGTTATAAAAAATGAAAGAGCTCGATAAATAATCATCGAATCAAGAAATTATAGAAAACGGATGATGAATGCTATGCAACACACTTATGTAATTAAATTTTTGTACTAATCGGTTGAATAGTGTAGACTGTAGGTGTGTCTACTTACTAAAGAATTAATTTTCCTTCATAAAAAGTGCTAACTCTAAAAAAATAATCAATGAATCAAAAATTTCTAAATAAACGGATGAAGAATTCCATCAAACGGACTTATCTTTAAATTTGTGTATTAATTGGTTGAATAGTGTAGGGTAGGCTGTAGGTGTGTCTAGTTACTAAAAATGATACATTTTTTCATGTTTTCTGAATCTGCTAAATCCAGTTCACCAAATATGGAAAATACATATGCGTTTTTCGAGAAAAGATATGCGCTTGGCGGCGAATCACTACCGATAATCGTGATTGGTCCAAAATGTTATTTTATACATTTTCTTTTATTTTCTCCAAATAATGTACGTATATCTGTTACTGATTAGTTAGCAGAATCTGCGGATAACGAATTTGAGCAATATTCAATCCAATTTATTTTAATCCAATTACCAGTCTCGTTTGTAACGATACATTGCGAAAAACAAAAGTTCTCAGTACTCCACAGATAGACTACGAATTTGTCGAGAAGAGTGAAAGATGAGAATTAATAAAGAAATTTTGTTAGAGGCTGTAGTGTCATTAAAGAGAGGAGAGCACGGTCCCCTTAACTCGGTAACCCATATTTCACTGGAGCACTTACTCTGGCCATTCTTTCCTCACAAAGCCACTCGTTCCGCACAAAAATACTCAGTGAGGCCAGCCAGCTCCAGGTCTTACGAAAAATCGCGGCTAGGAATACTGGAGCTACTTTTAAATATATCGCGAAACTTCTTACCTAGTCTAGAAAAAAGAAAGTGGCAGGCAAGTAATTCAGAACCCGCGTCCAAGCTTTTCTTTATTTCGCTTAATTCTATTCGAATTACAACCTATTTTAAAAGAACACCAGCTCCCAAACAAGTGCTTGCAATCGTTCACTAATTACCTCAAAAGTTTTCAAGCCAACATTTCAAATAATCTCGACGAACGGCTGGAACAGATTTAGGTAACTGGATGTTTAACGTTAATGGAAAATCCGACATTCATGTTAAATTATTCCAGGAATTAAATTTGCAAGTCCAGGCTACATTTCACTTTGCATTCAGGAATATACAATGAAAAGGAAATGTAGTTATCAGTAGCACCTCCTGCTATCATAAAGGTCCAATTCTGTAGTGTACATTATTATAGCGAATTTTATAGTTCTGTTGACAGAGGAAGACTAATAGGATTTGAAGCGTTTCCATGATGAATTACTGAAGGCAAATATCGTTTGGTTAGTCAAATATTGTTCAATGGTAAACTTCAGCTTTTGAGTGAGACTCTTCCTTTCATATAATTTCGCCCAGCTACTTTTCTTTTTTATGGAGGTAACTACAGCTAAAAATTGTGAAATGTTTGTTTTAAACTTGTTCATTAATTGAAAATTCAACTTTTTTGTTAAAAATTTTCTTTTTCGGTTGAACATTTAACTATTTTAGTCGAAAATTAACTTTTTGTTGAAAATTCATACTTTTGTGTTAAAAATTCAACTTTTTTTTTAATTCGTCTTTTTGGTTTAAAATTTCATCTGCTTTAGTAGAAATTTCATCTTATTTGGATAAAAATGCAAATATTTGATCAAAAATTAGTCTTGTTTGGTTGGGAATTCAACTGTTTTGTTGAGAATTCGTCTTTTTTGAGCTAAAATGCAACTTTTTGGTTGAAATAACATTTTTATGTGTATCACACCCTTTCCGCCCTCAATACACAATGTACTATTTTGTTGAAAATTCATACTTTTGTCTTGAAAATTCAACAATTTGGTTGAACTTTTTTTCTTTCTTGACTGAAATATCATTTTTTGTTGTAAATTCTTTTTTTTGTTAACTTATTTTATTGAAAATTCTTTTTTCTGAAAGTTAATTTTTCGACTGAAAATGTAGCTTTTCCATTTTTGTTTGAAAATGTATATTTTTTAGTTGAAAATTCATGTATTTTGATATAGATTTTTTGTGTAATTTATCTATTTTGTTGAAAATGCGTCTTTTTTGTTGAAATATAAGCTATTACATTTTTTATTGCAAAATCATCTTTCTGTTGAAAATTCAACTTTTGTGGTTGAAAGTTCAACTATTTGATTAAAAGTTCGCTTTTTCGTTGAAAGTTTGTTTCTTTTACTTTAAAGTTGAACTATTTGGTTGTTGATGCAACTGTTTGGTTAAAAAATAATTTTTTTGTTTTTGAAGATTCAAATATTTGGTTCAAAATTCAACTTTATTGATTGAAAATTAACTTTTTTGTTTAAAATTCATCTTTTTGTGTTTAAAAGTAAACTTTTTTCTAAAACATTCCACTTCTTAGGTTCAAAATTTAACTGTTTGATTTAAAATGAAATTATTTTCGATTAAGGTTTAATCTTTTTGGTTTGACAGTTCGACTATTTGGTTGAAAATTTATCTTTGTAGGTAGAAAATTCCAGTATTTGGTTAAAAATTCAAGTATTTTTTTATTTTAAGTAAATAAGTAAATTTGAAATTTTAATCTGAAATTGCTTTATTCCATTTATAAAAGATTCCATGTTGAAAAGGTTGCAAGATGAAAATGCCGGTCTTTGAATGTATATCAATGTGCAGGGAAAATGAAAAATTGGTCAGGGAAAAAACAGGAACAATTTGGGGAATTTTGGAAATGAAGTTTTGTGGCTATCCTAAACGTGTTTAAATCTTCATTAATTTAATTGTACACTTCACGATATTCGAAGGTTCAAACTTGTCACTTCTTGGAAATGAACTAAATCCATGGAGAATGGCTAGTGTGGTTTTTGTGGTTGAACCACTCCCTGAGAAGTTCGTCTTTGGGAAGTAGAAGTAGACATAGAAGTTCGAAGGGATGCATGTCGGTACATAAACGAGTTGACGACCAAAGACATAAAGGATCACAACAAGCTACCCCACTCTCTGCGCGTTGTTCCTTTCTCATTTAACGCTTCCTGCTTGATGCGGTTAACATTCACCTGTTAACGAACCCATTGTAGTTCCTTGGCTAATATTTGCCTCACTAATCACGTGTGCTATTTCCAACTTTGGCGTACCAACATAATAACTTCGTATTGTCTCTTTCAATCTCACAATTCTATAATTCATTATCAAAATTTGATATTGGAAACGAAATTTCGTTTTTTTTTTAAGCCGAATGTGTTGAATTCGATAATAATAACTGTATTTTTTTCATAATAGCATGTCTCGGAATCATGTCACTATCGCCACCTTTAGCCACTTTTTTTTAGCGATGCAACTATTTTACTACTGTTTTATCACATGCCTGCTAATGCAATTATTTTTTCACTTTGTCTTTAAAAATATATATGATCTTCTTCGCTGATCAGCTGAAATAACATACTGAAAAGTATTCATTTAGAATACTTTAAGTTCATCTATTCTTTATTTCCATCTCAGAGCTCGCATTATACAATATTTTCTACTTTTCTTACTTGTTGAAGAACAGTCTTTCAAACTATCGAAACCATTACAAATTGTATAATTTCTCATAAAAGTTTTATAAATTGAGACATCGACAAATCATTTCCTACTTTGAATTCAAATCGTGGCAAACTGAACCATCTCAAGAGGAAAGCCTTAATTATAGTAGGCAGATTTTGAATTGAAAAAATCTTTATAAAATTGAACCAAAACTGAACAGTTTCAGATTTAACCTTCAATATGACTAATTAACGTTTAAAAGTGACAAATTTAAGAAAATAAGTTGCAAATCGAACAATATACAATCAAAGATAAACAATGATAAATAAAAGCATTCATCTTATAATAATAACAAAAATTCCAAATTTAAAAGCACTTTGTCTTCAAAATAATCCAAATAGTCAGTAACTCATTAATCCTTTCTAATTAATATGAATTCAAACCGAAAATATTGGAATTTTTATTATTCCAGGGCGGCTGCAGGTCAGGGAAAATCTGGAAAGTCAGGAAAAGTCAGGGAACTTCTGTAAGAAACTTTCAGTTACTGTCAAGAATAATCAGGGCTGTCACAAAGTTATTTTTCTTCACATTTTTTTTCTCTAATCACTTTTTAGTGATTTTTTAAAAATAAAGTCACTATAGTCACTTTTTTAAATAAAAAGCTCACTTTAGTTACTTTTCTTTCAATAAATTAACTCATAGGTTAAACACTATTGAATACAAGTCTATATGACTGTAGATACCTATTTCTGAATTTTCTGGAATTTTTTCGAAATCTTTAATGGTATTTTAGAAGATTCCAAGAAACTTGTAATAGATTTCAATAATTGGAAGTAATTTCAGATGATTCTAAAGATTTTAGGTTATTTTTAAAAATTCCAAGGATTCTTCAGAGGCTGTAAAGAGTTTCAAGGGATTTCAAAAAATTTCAAAGGGTTTGAAATGTTTTAGGTTATTTTAAAAGATTCCAAGAAATTTTTAAGAAATTTTAATAATTTGAAGGGTTTCTACAGGACTTTAAAAATTTAAGTTTATTTTTTAAAATTGCAAGGAATTTTCAAGAGCTTTAAAAAGTTTAAAAGGATTTTGAAAAATTGCAAAAAATTAAAAATATTTTTGGATATTTTATAATATTCCAAGGAATTTTTTAATAGATTTCAATAATTTGAAGATATTAGAAAGGATTTAAAATATTTTTGGGTATTTTTATAACTTTCAAGGAATTTTAAGGAGCATTACAAAGTTTTAAGAGATTTCAAAAGATTTTAAAGTATTTGAAATATTTCACGGTTTGTTAAAAGATTTCAAGCTATTTTAAAGATTTGAAAAGTTGCAAGGAGTTCCAAAGGATTTCAAAGGATTTGAAATATTTTAGGGAACTTTAAAATATTTGAAGTAGGTTTTAAAAGATTTTAATCATTTAAAGGGATTCCATAGGATTTTAAATATTTGCAGAGTATTTTCAAAAATTCCAAGTGATTTTTTAAGATTTCCGATGATTTCAATGATTTTACGGGATTTTGTAAGCTCTTAAATTAATAAATTTTCCAGGATTTCAGAAGATATCATATTTCATAGAATTTCAGGGGAATTCTTTCTAATTATCTTGAATTTTTTAATTCACCTAATTGTTCTAGAATCACTAATTTCTACTCAATTCAATGGTTTTTTTAGTTTTTATTTAATACATCATTTGAACTCACCTTGTATTTTTATGTCTTTCATGAAATTTTTTTTGAATTCTCTTGCATTTTTCTGAACTCATTTAAAACTTACTGAATTTAATGAATTTTTTCATATTTTAAAATTTTTTTAAATGCACTTGATGTTTTTAATTCACCTTACATTTTTATGAATTTTATCAAATTCTTCTTATCTCGCTTAAATTCCTCCAAATCCACTCAAATTTTACTGAAATCAATGGCATGTTTCTGGATTTTCTTTTTTATCCAATGCAATTTAAATTTAAATTAAATATTAAATTTCACATTACTGCACATTAGTCACTTTTTGGGTTTGATTTTCGTCACTTTTGGTCACTTGTTCTCTTTTTTAAAGTAAATTAGGCTGTGACAGCCCTGAGAATAATTAATTATAAATTTATGAATTTAAATATAACATTTGTTTATTCTACTTATAAAATATTCTATATTAAAAATGTTACGATCCTAGAATTTTGGTTTTTAAATAATAATTGTCAGGGCAAATAAAAAATTAGTCAGTGACAAATAAGTAAAAAGTCAGGGAATTTTGGAAATTATGTTTTGTGGCCTCTTTGTTATTTTTATTATTACTATTATTGGGTTAAGAGTGGAGGAGTCTTGCAAGCTGATTCTTAAACAATTTTATGTGTCAAATGAATGAAGTTGAAACTAAACAGTTGAACAGAAAATTGAAAATTTTCTATTTTGAAAACTGCACTTTAATTAGAAAAAACAAAAAATTAGAACTTTGAACATTATTCTAATTGAAAACCATTAAATAAACAAAATTTAAAAATTCAGAAAAGTCAAGTATAAAATGAAAACTTTTCAATGAAAATTTTAGGCTGACTTATTTTCAAATGGAAG
>CAKNYM010053191.1:1193541-1211594 GCA_932195095.1 Andricus curvator | reverse complement strand
TTTCTTTGGTCTGAAGTACGTCATAAACTACCTATATATATTATATTATTATGAAAATTAAAGTTATAATGTTTGGAGGAAATTAATTTATTTTATTGGAATTCATGAAGAAGGAATGGGTTTAAAGATTTTTTTTACCTTTGTAACTGTTATTATTTTTATGGTATTTTTCACTTTGTTCGTGACTTTTTGCGACCCTTAGTAATAATACTAGTTTTTGGTTTTTTGTCTTTGTGTTCCTAAATGATGAAAAAGATTTAGATTTATTTTAAACTTATGTTGTTAGACACTAATTAAAAAATGTTAAAAGGTTGTTATTATATTTTAATTATATCAACAATTTTTATAAAATGAAAGTTATATCAAATGATTATGTAAGTTTCTCGAATATATCACTAAAGAGGGCCCATATCTGGAGCCGAAACGTAAGGGCGGAAATCTACATCTTTTGCATCATTTACGGGCCCCAAATCCACAAAAATAAAAACTAGTATTTTTCTCTTTTTGTAACAGTTTTTAATTTGTTTGGAGTAGGGCTGCAGTGTGAGGTCTAGAATTTTTTAGAAGAATTAAAGTATGAACCTGGATAAGGCCTATAATTTTGAAATCAAAATTGTGTAGCAACCCTGGTATAAGAAATGAGATTTAAAAGTTCCATAAAAGATTTAATGAAATGCTAACAAGAGAGCAACATAGCACTTATTTTAGAAATTCAAAATATCGTCATAGAATGCAAAATTATCAACGTAATTTTATGTAAATTCTTTATGGTACAATACTATTTTGTTCCTTTTTTGTATGCCTTACTACTTAAAAAAATGTTTAATGTGCTCTTATTAACGAGGGTCGTGTCTAGTACCTTTAATTAAAAGTATATTTATGTACATTTTTTTACACAGAAGAGTACTATATTTTTTTGAGCAGAATTGAAAAATTGTGAAACAATTTATGAAACCAAGCTTTTTAATTTAACGGGTGAAATTATTATTTAAAAATTCAAAAGTTTTATGTTTCACTTATTTTCGTAGTGGGTTGTCATGGAGGCATGGCATGGTTTCTGCTAGGGTTATCTTGCAGGTTATTTTCAACATATTTTCATTAAAATATCTTCCCTAATTGTGCAGGCTTATTAATTTAACCTTATCCGCTTAAAGAGGACATTTCAATACATAAGTACTTTAGTTTCTTAGTTCCTAAAGTTCGATTTTGACGGAATTAGAAATCAAAATGTAAGATGGCGCAAATTATACTCCGTAGGATACCAACCAAAATCATAATTTTTAAAACTGAATTTCTCGTAAATTAATCTCACTAGAGGGTCTGCTATTTTTGGAGAAAACGGATTTCATATTCAGTTATATTATATTTTAAATTTATTTTCCAAAATTCAACTACCTATTAGACACTCACGACCCTCCTTGAGTGTATGTTTTCATTTCAAAGTTTGTTTCGTTTCTGCAAATACGATTCGCAAATATTGTTTATTAGTTCAGGCATTTTTCTATACGTATAGCGTTTGATCCAATTTTTATTTTTGTAAGTATTTCTTAAAGTTTAATTTTATCCTTCATAAAAAAAACATGGGATTAAAAATTTTGTGAATTCAAAAGGCATCCCAGAAAATTATTAAAACCAATTGAAATAAAATTGTATTCTGTTATTGCTGTATTTGTTTTAACTTTGTT
Source organism: Andricus curvator (assembly GCA_932195095.1). Taxonomy (NCBI): domain Eukaryota; kingdom Metazoa; phylum Arthropoda; class Insecta; order Hymenoptera; family Cynipidae; genus Andricus; species Andricus curvator. Next base: position 1,209,909 of record CAKNYM010053191.1, on the reverse strand, counting down.
CTCTCTGGATTTTCTTCTAGTACAATAGAATCCATTTTCCCTTCCCTCAAAGTATTTTTATTATTTCACTATGGATACCAACAGAGCTCTATTGTGGCAAATAATTTATCTGGTAGCACCACCGCTGCACTGGTTTCTTCCGTGGAACTTGTTGTAATCTTATTTGACAGTTCTACCCGGATGAGCAACTTCGACGCAAGTTCGCGAGTAATACTGGCGGGTGAAGTCATTTATATCTAGTACTCAGCTCAAATATTGCACTTTGGAATCGATTCAGTCCAGGTCTTCTCCAGCCCGTTATTCAAACATACAACTTTTTCATTTGTTGTAATTTCATAATAAGCTATATTAAGTATGATACCAAGTAAGATTTAGTGGCATTGATTAACTATACCGCTTGTAATAAAAGGCAAGTGACTTATCATATTTATTTCAGTTAGCTTGAAAACCTGAGTTTTTTGTTCTAAATTCTTTATTTTTTAGCAGTTTTATCTTCAAGCTTATTAATTTTTCTTCTCAGTTTATAGTCTCATGGAAAAAGTGGCCTATTAGATGAAGGTGTTTACTTTATGTTTTCATATACCATATACTTATTAAATAACTTCTGATTCCGGCGAATGATTTATGTGAAAACTTGGAGTTCCGTGTTGGACTTTTCAATACGGAAGATATCGCTTTTATTATTTTCTGTGCACTCGTATATCATACAGCGCCGTGAAGTTGCGGCGTAAAATTTAATGGAAAACACATATCGACAGTATTACTAAAAGTAACAGTTATTTTATTAAAGGAATTAATTTCTAAGGATACAAAATTAACTTCTTTTCAAAATTTAATCTATTTTAAAAAATTGAAACATTATACATATATGTTTCTTTGAAATGTCGTTATGTCCACATAGGAAGAACAGAATTTCAAAATATTACAAGCGTTATGTCTCGACTGACAATGTATCTTGTCGCATGTAATATTTTCTGTCGCCTTCTGAAGTCGAAATGACAATTCCTCTTTCAAAGCACTTTATGCATTTTATGCTAGAACGCGGGAATGGTTTCACTTACGAGAAAAGCTTCGTTCTTCCACCTTAGTGAACATTTCTCAACATATTGTGAACTTAAGTTTTTTACATTCTCATTAGAGAAGGTATTAGATTTGTGTAAAATTTTACCCCCCCCCCCTCCCAATTTTTTATTTATTAAAAACGTTCGAGTGATTCTCTTATGGTGAATTTTACGCGTGAAGCGATTTTATGTTTTGTAAAAAAGATAAGATTAAAATTTAGAAGTAACGGAAATAATTAATTCTGGAACTTCAAAGTAATATTCTCATTTTCAAAAAGATTCAGTAAAATCTTTACTAGCATTATACTTTCTATAGGCATTTTCATTTTAGATCAATACATTCATATACGTATATATTTTTCTTATCAGAATTCATAGCAACTCAAGTTGCAAATAAGACTCTTGTAACCAGACAAAATACTAAGAAATCTTAGAAACATCTTAAGAATGACCGAATGATACCAGTGGAATATTTTCGTGCTTCTCTTAGAACCTCTTGAACGTATCTAAGGCATAATAATTCCTATAGTCAGATATAACAAGGATGGTTTCTATAGAGTAACGAAAGACGACTAAAAATAGAATAATTCTGTTCATGTGTTGAGTTACCATAAAAAACGAGAGAAGACCGAGTAAAAATCTTATTATCCGGATACCACATGCTCCGGTGAATTTTTTTATTCTTCAAAAGGTGTAAAAAATAAAAGTATCGAAAAGCTTCCAGTTCAGTGCTGAAATCGAGTTTATGGATTCCCGATGTTTTAAAAAATTCTAGGGACTGTAGGTCTTACCTATTAATAGTCGCAAAAAGCTTCCAGACTATTTGAAGTAGCATTGCTTACCATTCCGAGAGATTTTCAAATGGAATAAAATACGCGGTTTCTGTGTCCATTAACTTATTATATTCAATATTTGAACCCAGTTTTGTCATCTATTTTATAATTTCAAAATTATTAACGTATTTTCGCTCAATCCTGACTGGAGGCATCAGTAGAGTTGAAGTAATTATAGCTCATAATTTACTATTTCGGATACTAAAAATTTCACTAATGTAAGAAAAATAAATGCATGAGATATGACTATGCAGTATACACATATAGTTAAAAAGGTATTACATTCATCTGTAAAGTTTAATAGAACACTGATAAAAATTGCGCTGTCCATCTAGATATTGCATGTCTGTTATCTGTACTTCCTTTTAGAAAACTTATTTGAGGAAACTAGTTTTTGTACTTGACGATTGATTATCTTCAGTTTTTACGATACCATGAAAAACGAGAGTTTTTATGAGGGATGTTAAAAATTGAGGATCCGGGTCAAATAACGGATTTTTTTAGTACTTAAAGATTAGTGACGTCATGGTTAATCAATCCGGACCCTCAATTGCAGATATTCAGTTTTCAGAATAAGCTTAATTACTGTTTAACACGCTTGCCCTGAAGCAATCGGAAAAGTATTGTTTCAGTTATTTATTTTATTGTTTCAGTTATTTTTTTTTTAAATTGCTTTCAATTTTCTGAAAAAGCTAACCTGATACAGCATCGAAAATTCTACAGGAAACTTTTCTAATGTGCTTTGCAAAATCAAGCGATTCAACATAGATCACGCCTAACCTAAACGAATTTTCACTTGAAAGATATTGTACATCTCGATTTCTTTCTGATAATGTTTAGGGGATGCGCCTCTTTAAGTATCTAAGTCACACCAATACAACATTCACCTAAACTGCATTTGGAAAAAGATACTGTAAACTCAGACAAAGCACTTTCTTCATAAAGCACCTTTTTCGCTAAGTGCCTCCCCCTTCCACTAGCTCTAAATTTAGTAAGCCTCTTGGCGGTTGCATCAGATACGCGTGCGCGAGACGATATTCAAATAATCCGCCAAAGCGTATTACAGGTCTTTCCCGCCAAGCTCTAGATGAGTGGCTTAACCAAGCGGGCACTTTTTGAAGACGGTAAAAACTGACTTCTGAAAGCAATCACTGTAAAAAAGTATTATTTCAGGGCTAATTTCAGGTATTAAATATGACTCCGAAAAAACATTCTCGAGTGGTACTAAAATGAGACCGCTGGTGTGAACTCAGATTCCTTTATCTTACTTTGAAAATAACAGCATGGAGTTATCCTATTCAAAAAGCAGAACACACAAAAAATGATACCTTAAAAAAAAGATCTCTAGTTTTTACAGTGATGGATTGTGAACTAATAGAGATAAAACTTTAGTTTTTATTTTAAAATTACATATAATTGTATACACTTTCATTACTGTTATGATTATATCAGGCATTTCTATGTTCAGCATTTTCAATGTTGGCAGGATATCGCATGATGTTGACCACTTGATCTTATTTCATAATAAAAACTAAAAGAGTTTCAGCAAATAAAACTTCACTTTTCACGGTTTTTTGAGAAAACATATTCAAATATTTTATTTATAAATGAAAAATGGATTTTTTTCAAAAAGGGCCTTACCGAAAGTTTTCGTTTTAGGCTTAAAATACTTGGGAAGCATCCCAAAACATAATCAAAAAGAAACCAGGATGTGCAAGCCCTTTTAAGTGAAAATTGGTTTAGGCAATGCTTGGGATGCATTACGATACAAAGTAATAAAATCTTGCGAAATCCTCTCAGCCAGGGAACTTGAAACAGGTGTATCCTCATCGATACGTTACTATTCAAACCTTAGAGACCCAGATACCCAGTTCGGATGATCACATGATGTTGTGAAGCCTAGAAGGATGGGAAAAACAAATATAGAGCAAATCGGTGATGAAGAGAAGTAAAGAGAGGAGTTGAACGTCCACGGGTTCGTCGGGTGGGACGAGGGCAACGTGCCGTGGTCTGCGTGTTTTGTGGTCCATACCCCGGTGATGAGTGGGGAGAAAAGCGAGACAGTGCGGTAGTCTTGTCAGTTTACGGAATAGTTGTGCGTCGGCGTTGCACGGCGGTGAAAGCTGAGAATAGTGCGTGTGTTGGTGCACTGTACGGACGCATTATAGGGACAGACACGGCTCACCCGAAGGGAGAAACAGGAGCAAGAGAGAAAAGCGAGAGGAGAAAAAGAGAGAAATGCTGCGAATCAGACCTGAAGAGGAGCAAGAGGTTGAAGTACAGAGGCGTACCGATGCTGCGGAGGACCCAGGGGTGGAAGTCATACCCGGCGCAGGCGTGCATTTCGCGGCTCGAATCCCGCCACCAAAGAGGTACATGCCACTCCGCCCCCGGCACGGCAACCACGCGAAACCGGCTAACCTACAATCCCTCGACGTGGAGTTCCGTCCGAGTGGCCACTGACTGTCAGATCAAGATTCATCTCTTGACCGGGATTTTCTCAAAACAAAGACATGGTTTATACTTTTTTCATTGTCGACTCACCCGGTGGTCGGAAAAGATCAAAAAAACAAAAAGGGATCCTATCCCCTTTTCCGGTCTCATAAAAGATTGTTACTCGGATGTCGGTTGGTCATCAAACCTATAATGATTATCGCGTTCGGCAGTTTAGAAAGTGTTATAAATTTAAGGACTGTTGTCCCACATCGCCGGGGGTTTGTCGGAATGTTGATTAGTGCGCGAAAAAGGGATTTGTATCACGAATCATGTTAATGTTATTGGATCTTATTTTCTCTGTGACCAACGAATTCTTTAAACGATTCCTGTTACTACTTAAATGTTTGTAGTCTATGTTCCTTATAGAAGAGTTTATCAATTTATAGATTAAAACTAATAGGAAAGTAATTTATTCAGCATAAAAAGCTAGTTAAATAACGTACCTGTTCCGCGGAATAAGAGGGTGCTTAAAGTGCGGTTTAGTGCAGCGCTTAAAGTTTACATCGATTTTACATCGAAACAATGCAATAGGGAATTCTTAAGTAGTTAAAGAAATGGAAGGAATTTAAGTAAAAGTTGATACTGAAACGTCCTCGATTTTAGTACTTTATTATTTGAGAGTTACAAAAATAGGACCAAGAATAAGTGGTGTTCTGAAACGTGTGCGTTGAAATAGCCAGTCTTCTTTCGACGTTATCTCGAAATTTCAAAAGGCCTACAGAGTTTCAACAGTGTGCCTGCCAGTAACGAGAAAACGCTCGGGCAGTAGACATGCGGTGCTCCCCTTCGCGATGAGGGTACGGAAACAAATAAGTAAAAAGCTAAAGTGCGAACTGCAAAGCTTAAACGTCTCACTGCACTACAACGAACAAATAATGTTGTCTCGGGAATCACAACTCGAGAACTCTCTTTGCTACCAAAGAAATCTGCCACGTCCTTACGACTTGTCGAGCGACAACATTGGATTGCTAAACCACTAAGAAGACTGGAAACGTGCCAACGACTTCAGGAAACCGAACTAGAAGCTTAACTCGCTAAAAGCACCCTACTTATCGATTCCACGGGACAACAATGTCTCGTAAAACGTGCTCGAATTTTTTCTTCTACGTGGAAGTACAACAAAAATAATAAGTTAATTAACTCCTTCCTCTAAAGTGATCATTTATTTCTACAATTAAAAGTGAGCAAAAAAAGTGGTGAGATATGATCGACGAATTGGAAACCTGATCGGGTTAATTGAAAGTGCAAATGGGCGAACCGAAGCCCGCAACACCTCCGCAGGCCAACGGCGGAGTAAAACAAAAACCGACTAGTCTGAACCTCTCTTCAAATACAGCCTTCTACCTCAACCACAATGGACGTGCTAATTTGAATGATCGTCATCTACAGCAAATCACAGCTGGCTTCGGTGGACGCCGACTCCAGCCCACTCCAACAAAACTTTCCATTAACGAGAATACCTTCAGTCAACTATCAGCACTTTCAAAGTTACATTCAATACCAACAGCACCAGTATCGGCCCTCCCATCTTGGAACGATCCCTCTGAACTCGAAGATCTTGACTCCACACCTCCGCCACCCCCGGCTCCCTCACACCCCTCGACACCACTTCGAAGCAACCTCCTCAACGAGCATCATCAACAACAACAGCAGCACAACAATCTCCAATCACCTGCAATCAACCAGCTGCCATCCCGCAGTCCGAGTCACAATGGATTCTCACTCTACACTCCGCCAGCACCAATACCAGCATCCACAAATAAAGTTCGCTCTACTCCCAACGGGCTATCCCAACCAGCACCAAGGCGTCCTCATAGTATTGCCGCCCCACCATACAACCTCGCAAATCTCCATGCCATTAGCCAATTCGCCGGAAGAGCTGCGTCTTCAACAACGGGGCTCATCCCAACAACAAGGGTTATTGAAGATGCACGCACCCCCACGCAATCTTGGGCATCCTCATCATCTCCCACATCAGCTGCCTCCATTATTGGCCTACAGCGCCGTGCCCACTCCACCTCAAACACCCCCGTTTCGTTATCAAATGGACAACAGGAACAGATTCCTACAGACGGGATGGGGACCACAACTCGCAGCGCAATACCACCTCAATCTCTGTGGAACGGCCAACTCCAACATCTTCCCAGGAGACCCCACAGTATTGCCTCGACACCAGTTGCTACTTCCAACCATACTCCCTCAGGTTTATCATCAACAATCTCTACAGCCCGTACACCAGGTGAACCCATACAATGGGGTGCCTCCGGGATGGTGCTGCATCAACCCGTTCCTCGTCGCGCCTACGCCTCAACCCTTCCCCACCCGCAACCCCCAACGCCAACATCCCAAAGCCCAGGACTGACCTCTCTGACCAATTCTGGAAATTGTAACACCTGGACCCCTGGATCTTCTTTACGTCCAAGGCCTCATAGTATTGCGTCTACCCCCCAGGGTGCACCCATGCCCCCAGCATCTCCATCGGACTCCGGATACCGGTCTCTTCCTTCCGCATCCAGCGATTATCAGCTTCTCAAGTCTCCCTCCCAAAATTTGCAACAATCGCAACAACAAAATCAAAGTGCAGTGCGAAGACTTTCGTTACCGTCGGCTCAAACATTACTCCGAACTAATGGTCCTCGTCCTAGTCCCACGTTTCATGGACAACCGTTTCGACCTTTTACTTGTGGTGTTTCGCCGAATGGGAATCCGATATTTCTTGGGTGCACTCATCTTCATGGATCCAACAGTACTGGTAATATTGGCAGTGGAAAGCCGACGACTCCTTTAACTAGTCCGGCTAATCCGCTTACCACTTCTCAAGCGATACAACAATTACTTGCCCAACCTCGAAATGGGTTCAAAATTGTCGACGACAAGGTCTCGCTTTTTATCGAGATCCTTGATACGCAAGAGAGGTTCGCCAAGGTCAGTGGTCGATTTTTTAAGTCATTGTTTTGCACATTAAAAAATATCACAAGTCAAACTAGATATAATAAAAAATACGTAATGGTATTTCTAGATTTGCCATATATTGCTTACAATTTTTAATTTTTAATTCCTAATAATTATTATTTCCACATGCACAAATAAGTAGATTGATAACTCTTCTTCTGCCAAATTTTAAAAGTAATCTCAGTTAGAGCACAAAAAATATGAAAAAATATTTTTTGTTTTTAATTTTTTGAAAATGTTTATGTAAGTTGTTGGATTTAGGGCCCAATAAAATTGAAAATAATTAACTTGTTATAAACGTTTTGGCACACAAAATTAGTGGGGGATTATATTATATTGTATAAATTCAGAAACCTAACTTTGAAATAGTTCAGTTCTTTGTCTGTAAATTTTTAATAGTTTACTTTATTTTCAATTTGAACAATTTTATGATTGGAGGGAATTTTAAAATCTTTATTTTCGAAAGTATAAAATGTTTCCTTTTGAAAGCATCTCATATCAAAGTCTGCAATTTTTAGGCTTCAAATAAAAAATTTTTAAATTTTAAGCATTTAAAATCGGAATTTGAAATTATTCAATTTTATATTCAACTACGTAGAAGGCCCCATTCTAAAGTTGATAACTTTTCTACATATTGAACAGATTTTAAATAACAAATTTTAAACTTATTCATTATTGTTTTGTACATTTTTTCTTGAGACATTTTATACAATTTTAATTGCCTACTTCTGTTATCAACAAAGTTTTCTTTTCACTTGACAAATCTATAAGTGATTTCATGATTTTCATTTGCGATAACTTTTATTTGCTATATTCTTCAACAACAAAATGTCATTTTATATTTGAGATTTAATTTATTCCACGAATGAAGTAAATTCACAATTATTATATATTGTACAATAATTATATATTGTACAATAATTATAATATATTATATATTAATATATTGACTGCCGATATTTTCAATTCTTAATTTTTGAAATAATGGAAAATTTAAGGAATGTAATCGCCCACTCATCATTATGAATATTTTTTTAATTTTCGAATACATGCCTCAGAGTGTATATTTGTATATTTTAACCTCTGAAAACTTAAACAATTAAAATAAACTAAAAAACAATTAATTATATAATTCATATTTTTTCATTGGATTTAAAATACTTTACGATATGAAATTCTCCAATTTTTCTTATGAACCAATTTAACAAAACTTATATTAATTATCAATCTATTTTTGGCTGAATATTAATATTGGATAATGTTGATAACACCCGAAAGCGATTGAATATCTGCTCTAAATATTACATTCTGATGAAAAACTAAAAACTCACACATTTGAGAGTTACACTCTGGCAAACTCTTCCTGTCGGAACACGGTTCTTAATTGAAGCCCTGCGCATTTGGGACTTGATATGTACATTTCTATCCTAGTTTTCTGAACATTTAGAGCATAAATGAAATCCCTCCGCTGATATAAAAACAGTAAAGTTTACTTTTACGTTGTCACAATTGGTCACAGTGACCATACGATGAGACCTTCCTGCAATTGGAATAGAAGTTGGAAACATTTTGCTTGAACCTTTTTTTAATTTTCACTATTATTAGCAATGCTCTAACCAAAAATTATTCTACATTTGGAAAATATTTGGTTGAACGAACCAATTTTTTTTGGTTGAACCATCGCGTTAAAAAAATTTGTTTTCTCTAGCATAAATTGTTGGTTAGTAAAATTTGGATAAATGCACAAAATATTTGGTGAAATTAACAAAATATGTGAAATTCATTAATTCTACACGATAGCACCATACACGTATCGATTTTAAATTTAAATTGTGCCCATTGAATTCGTCACCGTAAAACTTTGCGCAAAGTTAGGAACTAAATTTTGCGAATCTAATTAAAAGTATACAACATTTAATTTCAAAACTCCACAAAGTTAAATTATATAATTTAAATTTTTTTCGGATAAAATTAAATCGATACGATTAGATTCTACACAAGAACATTTTCTGCACAAGACTCTTGAATTATTTAATATCATTTTAATTTTAAAAGCTTATAGAGTAAATTCTACTGTTTTGTGTAGGAATTTCTCATTCATGATTTATTTTTGTACAATTAAAAAAAATTTAACTTACCTTGTAAGTTTCCTCGTGCAATATTTCATTTTTTAGAGTTTATTCAAATTCGCAAAATAATTTTGAGTAGAGCTTCACAGTGTTACAGCATGTTATTTTTTAACTTTTCAAGTTATTGAATCGCCCCTCTCGAGGAAAATGGTCTGCCTATGTAGATCTCACAGAATGTAGGTCAGGGTGGCCGCAGATCAGGGAAAAACTGGAAATCAGGGAAAAGTCAGGGAATTTTATTAAATTCTTTTGAATTCTTTGGAATACTCTTCAGATTTTTTAATACACTTGAATTCTTCCTAATTCACTCAATTCTATTCATTTCAATGGATATTTTTTAGTTTTTGTTCAATTCAATTTGATGTCTTTTAAACTCACCTTTAATTCTGAAGTTTTTCATTAAATTCTTCTAGATTCCCTTGACTTGGCTTCAACTCACATGGATTGTTTTTATTTCACCTTGAATTTTTATGAATTTTATCGAATTCTGCTCATTTCCCTTAAATTCTTCTAAATCACGCCAAGTTTACTGAAATCAATGGAAGTCTTATGAATCGAATTTTTATGAGTCGAACATTAGTCACATTATTAATGCACACATTAGGTAACCTTTTTATGTAAATTATCCGATAAGGTGTGTATTGAAATGTATGCTGTGGCCGAGGCTGTGGCAGCCCTGAGAATAATAAATTATGAATTTATAAATTAAACTTTTTTTTTCATTCATTTATTGAATATAAACGGGCAAGCCCTTTGTACAGTGATTAATTAATCTTATACAGTTTGTTTTACATAAACTAATCAGCACAACTGAGGCCAAATTGTTGAGCGTTCTATAGAGCTCAGTTCTGAAGTGCGTCGCTGATCGGTCGAAAAAGTCAATATTTGTTCTATCGAAATTTGCCTCGTTACAAATTCTACTGGTAACGGAGTTTTTTCCATAGTTAGTTCGATGGTACAGTCCAAACTCTGAGCATTGCCGTTTTTGGGGCTGTAGGGGAGTATAATTCCAAGAAGCCATAAACCCCCACTCTAAGCGCGTTCACGCTCGAATGCGTGGAGGAGAAGAATGCAGCTGACAAACTCCGAGCATTGCCGCGCGTCGGTTAGGTTTTAAAAGACAAAAGGGATTTATATTGATTTCTTATATGTATAACAAAATAAAAATTTTGTATGATGAAAAACTTCAAGATTTTGGCCGAAAAAAAAACCTTCAGATTCGGCCGTTTCGCTCCCGGCAATCCTCAGCGCGTTAGCTGTGAAATTCATCGGTCGCGAACAAAGTTATAAAGTGGGGGCTAAGCGGCTCGAGCGAGCAACCGGACAAGCGGCAATGCTCGGGCGGCAATGCTCGGAGTTTGGACTGTAGTTGATTTTGAACAGAATGTTGCTTCTTAGCGATTTCGAAGGAGCGTACAGGTTTACTTCGGCTAGGATTTGCGAACAGTCAATAAATAAAAACTTTTAATTTAAACAATGCTACAAGATTAGAATATTGTTTTTTAAAAATTAATGGATAGAAAATGAAAAATTAGTCAGGAAAAAGTCAGGGAATTTTGAAAATGAAGTTTTGCGGCCACGCTGGTGTGTTAGTTCGTGGCTTTCGATAGTAAAGTTTGATAACCATTTAAGGTAAATCTAATATTCACGTAGAACCTATCTTGTGATAATATACTGTAATCAGAAGCACCGAAGGAACACCATCAACCGCAAGATACAGGATTTGCGCGTGAAGTAGGTTACATTGAAAAATAGATGGAGTGCTCGTCCTCTTAGGTTTCCGCGATCGATGGTAGATATATTTTTCCTCGGTAGCCAAGACGTGAAACTTTACCCTCGTGACAACTTTATGATTTGACGGCGCAAGCTCGCAATATTATTTATATGCAAACGCAAATCCTACCGCAATGTATCGAGAGTTTTGAGTTCCGATTTACTGCTACTTCCACTGAGATGAGTGTTTCTCGCATTCTGCATTATGCATGGGAAATTGCGACGTTAACACGGAAACTCTATTTCTGGAAACATTATTTATTCCGCGAATCGTTTCTTTGATCGATTTCACTGCGCGCCAATTCCCTTCAATTAAATCAATTAAATCAAGCATTGACGTTTGAACTGAAATTAACATTTTGGTCCGAATAATTTATATAATTGTTCTGAACTATTTTGTTAATATTTAGAAATCATAATTATTATATTATTTATTCCCTTATTTTTAATTTATTTCCAAAATTTATCATTCAAAATGTCGGTAGTCAATACAAATTATAGTTGTAAATATACTTAAACTGTCAAAATGAAAGAAATCTCTAAGAAATAATAATCATTTGTTGTAAAAGAATATAGCAAATAAAAGTTATGAAAATATTCATTAGTTGCAAGCGAAAATAATGTAATCACTTATAGGTGGCAGTACGGAACTAGATAACCAACATTTTTCTGAAAATGTGTTTATTGCTTGAAAAATTCTTTAAAAATATAGTAATAAAAAAATTAATCAAAAATTTAGATTTGAGCGTCCCTTCATTATCGTTATTTCTTGAAATTATTATTGTATCAAACATTTATTATTCTTATTTCATCGTCCCCATATATGTCGGGAGCAAGTTTTCATGTTTGTAAAAAATTGAAAATTTGATTTTTCATTTCTATCGAAAGCAGAGTTTTAAAACCTGTGAAATTGTTACCTGAAAATTCTCGGACATGTTACTCTGAATTGGCTGACAGTTTTATATTATATCTTTTTCACTCGGATTCAGAAACTCAATATGTCGGGAGCTGTTTTTAAGTTCTATTGAAAGTGACGATTTTACATTTTACATTTCTTATCGCAATCCACGGCCGCGCCTGTTCCAATTTATGGTCAGACTGGTCAGTGTCACTTGGAGATTGTCAACTGACTCATCTATTTCCTCGAAACTGGATAACTGTTTCTAATCAAATTTCTGTGGGTTTGAGTTGAAAACACGTCATCTCGGAAGTCCATTTCTGAAAAGAAACATATATTCCATATGAAAAAAGTTTGAAACTTACGAAGAATAATTATTTTTAAAATATTTTTTGTAATTGAATTTTTTTTACTGTCCGCTTGATACTCATTAAAAAAATGGTTGAGTTTTCATAAATTATGGCTTATTTTTTTGGGAAAACATTCCCTGCCACTTTGCTGTTTCAAATTTTACAAATAAGTAAATAATATTCAAATATAATCGTTGGTTCAAAATAGGTTTTCTTTAAACAAAATTGTTTTAACGATTTCAGCCATAAAGAAATTTACTTTCAAAATTGGAAACAGTAGAGCTGTAGAGATTCTTAAAATCATTAAAAAAACTATTTTTTTCACTGATCTGATTTTTGGCACGACACTGTCTCAAAACTGCAACATATGCCTTAAGAACAAATTTAGAAACCACACAAAAACAATTTCAGAATTTTTTCTTTAAAATTTGTTGATTATATGAAATCAAATGTTCAGAATTGATCAATTCAGTTATGAAAGATATATAGAAATTTCAGATTTTAAATGTTGAACATTTAACAAATTTTATTCAAAGCCTAAAGAAATGCAGAATTTGATGAGTCCTCTCAAAATGAAACATTTTATACTCGTGAGAGTACAGATTTTTAAATTCCGTGAAATCGTAAAATTGTTCAAATCGAAAACAAATTAAACTGTTTTAAATTTAAAGACAAAAGACGGAACTGTTTAAATCTTAAGTTTTGTAATGTAACCAATTTCACTTTTTAATATGCAGTAATGGAAAATTGAAAGTTTTTACATATAAACCTGAAAAATTAATTGCATGCAATTATTATAAGTCTTTTGAAGGCAATCGCAAAGTCTTATTAAAAATTACGATCGATATTAAATATATTATGATGTTAAATAAAACATTTGATTAATAAATCATCGTATACCTTGGGATATTTACAACGAGCAGTACATGATTTTACTCATTAAATTAAATAAATACGTTCATCGAGTTCTGGTCGTAAATTGTGCATAAAATGGTATAAAATGTTATTACCATATTTTCGAATAAATCCACCAGGGAATGAAAATATTTCTAGATAACGCATAAGGTTATGAGAATGCGGTCTTAATATCTCTGGGGATAATCCAGTCTTACGTAGGTGTATGTTTATCTTATGAAGGTTTTTCTCAATCTTTCATTTGTGGTTACTAACCCGGTAAATATATTTAGTATTATAAAGGAATGATGTTTTTATAATAAACTATTCTTTTAATTGAAATTAATTTGTTTATTTATGAATTATTAAAGGTAGCATTTTTAATTTAAAATCTAAATTTTGAGTACTGTTTTGAACAATCATAGTTCAGATATACGCGGCTGGAATATTGTAAGGCTGAGTCTATAAACTATCAATGTGCTGAGCTATTTTGATGGAAAATGGAGTCAATGAACATGCCAAACTCGCCAAAGACTTTATGAAAAAAGTCTATCCACCACAATAAATCATATTTTTGGCGAACAAACTTGGAAAATATTTTACCTCCATCTTATTATTAGTAAGTTTTATATTTCACAATAGTAATTTGTTAATTTATTGCTTTTCATTCATGAATATGCAGTTCTTTCATTTAATGTTTAATTTTACAATTACACAATATCGCCCTGAAGTGAAATTGTAAAGAAAAATTACGAACTTCTGAAAATAATGTTTTCTCGATAACTTCTTCCACATTTCTAAACCTTTTTCAGTATTTCATTGGCTTTTAAAACGATTACAAGAAACTCTGCTTTCGTTTCGTCGCAAGATTTTATTTCAAACGGGTTCTTATTGGAAAAAATATATAGAGCTATTTCCTCTTTTCATGATTTGATCTTTTTCTCTGGAAAGAAAAGAATTTCTTTAGACTCTCCAATCTCTTCACGTACATGCGTTGGCTATTAAATGTTTTTTATTGCTATATTTTTTTAAATTCATTTTATTAGTAAGAAATAGCAGAATGTGCTGAAGGACGATTTTTCTTCGCATTGTTCAAGTGTTCTACTGAGGAATTCCTGTGCTTGGTAGATTTGAGAAGTGAGTTTCCTCTCCGAGTAATCTTTCTATTGTCATTGATCGATGGAGAAAAAGTATAAACTGACTTTTATCGATTTTCCTTTTGTTTACGTTTATATCAGATACGAATCATCTCTTTTGATCAAACTCGTTCACCTGAAATCTTACAATTACTCTTTAGTTCTTGGCTGACCAAAGTCAGCCGTTACTACTGAAACAGTAAGTGGACTAGAGGTTTGCTCTCTGGCAGAATTTTTTAGATTCTGTTTGATCCTTTTTTTGATTGGCGTATATTAGAGAATATTAAACTTTTTTATATTTTTCAACTTTTAACATTTTTAATTTAAAACCTGCAATTTTAGACGAGTTTTTAGTCACTTTCAAAAAATTGTTAATTGGGAGATCTTTCAAATACCTTACTTTTTATCCATTTTTCTTATATCCTAACTCCTCAGTGTCAGATTAGCATTATTCTCAAAGTTTTTTCAAAATGTAATTAATAAATCTATGGTTTTTAAAGTAGTACAATTTTGAGTACTGATGATTCAAAATTTTTTAGTTCAGAGGTTTGAATTTTAAATTCTCAATTTTGAAGTATTCTAGTTTGCAATATCGTTTGATTTTAGACGTTTTAATTGTTCAATACCTAATATTTCTATTTAGTTATTTATTCGGTAGTGTCTATACGTCCGGACGAAAGCCACGCCCCTTCCCTTTTCCAACTCCACCTTTCCCTTGGTAGATCCATATGTTTAGAGTCGGCCATGTTATAAACATACATTAAAATACGGACTGCCCGGATGTTTGGACTCTGCCTATATATTTTTCCAAAAGTCATTGACTATTTACAGGATAACTTATCTTAAGAAGTAAGTCAAATAATCGCAGGCATATCTTATTATTTGAAATGAATGTTTTTCAAACCAACGGCCATACCACGCTGAAAAACCCAGTTCTCGTCAGATCACTGAAGTTAAGCAGCGTTGGACGCGGTTAGTATTTGGATGGGTGACCATTCAAGAATACTGACATGAGTGCTGTTGGCACATCGTGGGTGTGGTGAGCCCACACTTGTAGTTATTTATAACTACAAGAAAAACCTAGAAACACTACCCGAATCGGGTAGTGTCACGCCTACCCTGAAAGGGAAATGGTTTAATGGTATATATATAATGTTTTTCAATTTTCCATGATTACATTTTTGCTTAAAATTTCACTTGCCAATTTTCTATTGTATTTCAAATGCTTAATATTTTAGAGTTTGTTAATTCTTAATGTTTTTATTAAAGCTGTTAAATTTTGGACAATTCAAATTTTAAATGGCCCTGCATCATCGCATACTATTACACCCGACTCTCGGTTTAGGAACTCGTGGTTTAGAAACTCGTAGTTTAGGAATTCCTAGAATTGCTGGCCCACGCAGTATCTCAACTCAAGGGACGAGAGACGGTTGCGACTCTCGTCTCGGAAGGGCCGTATTGTGCGAGTACTCAGTTGAGTACTCGCCGTACAATGTCCGAAACTGTTCCTAAACCGAGAGTCGGGTGTAATTTAAAAATTCTTGGATTTTTAAAATTTGACTTTTGAAGTTTCAAAGTTAGAATTCTACAATTCATATTAATTTTTGTTATTTATTTTTTAATGGTTCAAATTTAAAATGATTTAAAGTCGGGTCCAAAAGTCGAGGCCCCTCACTTTTTTTGATTGAAATTCGCACAAAAAAAATCTCTGAAATGTCTAATAAAAAGCATCTGAAAGCTTAAAGTCTTCCGAATGCAGTGATATGTTCACTTTTGTTTGAAAAAATTTTGTTCAATAGTTAGAGTGCAAAACGTCCCAAAAAACAGGGTTTTTCGGCCTCCTTTT
>CAKNYM010053191.1:1175281-1188541 GCA_932195095.1 Andricus curvator | reverse complement strand
AAAAGGAGGCCGAAAAACCCTGTTTTTTGGGACGTTTTGCACTCTAATTATTGAACAAAATTTTTTCAAACAAAAGTGAACATATCGCTGCATTCGGAAGACTTTAAGCTTTCAGATGCTTTTTATTAGACATTTCAGAGATTTTTTTTGTGCGAGTTTCAATCAAAAAAAGTGAGGGGCCTCGACTTTTGGACCCGACTTTAGTTCAAAATTTTTTTATTTAAAGCTGTTACATTTCATCATCTTTGTTCTAAAATGTGTATATTATTTAAATTGACAAATGTATAATTTTTTGAAATTAAATGTTTTTGCTTTTGAATAGATCAATTTGATACATGGATTTGAACATTTATGTTTTTAAGGTTTTTGGTTTGAAATTTTTCTCTAATACTCATATTTTTCACTTTCTTAAATACTTGAATTTAAAGACTGTAATCTATTCGAATATGATTGTATATGGATCGTTGCCAAAATTTTGTGAAATTTAGACTAGGAATTTTTTTAACTGGGACCTTAAAAACCAACTGAAGTATTTTGTTCTCAATATTTCACACCAAACATTGAACTGAAATATAATTTTCAGAGATAAAGATTCATATTTGTAGTGTAGATAAATTTTTAAACGATAATGTTTATCAACCTTTTCTGTTAATGTAAGCGGATAAATATAAATTTTAAACTTGTTTATTTTCTAAAAACACATTGAAAAACTTTTAGAACCCTTTTGAAAGTGTATTAATGTACTAAACTAAATACAAGCAAATTATAATTCAATACATATTATTTGTTAAAAAACTTTATTCCAAGTTGAATACTTTTCGTTTAAAAAAAAAATAAAGGCACGTTTAAAAGCAAATTTTAGGAAGATGATTATTGATAATTTCTGGTAAATAATAAATTCTCTGGTCAATTTTTACTTAAATTTCGATCAGCTTTGACAGTATGAACGAAGCGACTGGAGCTGAAATCTGAATGCATAGCGGAACACCGCAGTGTTACCGAGTGAAATATCAAATTATGAAATAAAAAAAATATTTAGATTAGACATACAAATTTTTTTGAATAATGAAAAATATTTTTTTTGTGCGCTCTATTTGGCAGTCCATGCAAAGTTTCAATTTGCTTTTTATTTTATACAGAATCATTAAAAAAGTGATGAATTCGGTAACACAAAAATCACATGATGCACATCTTTGATAATTTGGTTTTACTCATAAATAATTAAAATTCGTGTCCTTTTGTTGACACACAGCAATAAAATGAATAAGTTTTTATTATATTTTCAAAGATTTTTTTCGAGTTATGTTCTAAAATATGAGTTTAGAACTTTAGATTCCTATAAGCTTAATACGATACACACACACACACACATATATATATATATATATATATATATATATATATATACAGCCAACGGCGATACCACTCTGGAAACACCAGTTCTCGTCAGATCACTGAAGTTAAGCATTGTTGGGCGCGGTTAGTACTTGGATGGGTGACCGTTCAGGAATACTGCGTGCTGTTGGCCCGTCGTGGGTGTGGTGGGCCCACGTTGGTAGTAAATATCCACCTAGAAACACTACCCGAATCGGGTAATGAGGCAATGAACTTTCGAGTTCGAACTGCTAATCAATGTATGTATGTATAAGCTTAATACAAATTATTCGTATAATCATAAATCATTCACAAATTTCTTTTGTCATTCATTTCTCAATTTTTCTGTGCGAATTTGTATTTGGCGAAATGTTACGGGGTAGAAATTTGAGCTATATTTTAATTTATTATTTCTAAAAAAAGCAACTTGAAATGTTAAACTTTTCTAAAAACTTCTTCAATGTAAGAACTTTATCCTAGTAATATTCAAAAAAATCTAATAAATCATGGAAGTTGGTAAAACAGCCGAGACTTAAATTTCACAATTTTTTGTCAACGACCCATATAAGTCTCGTCGACAATCGGTTCAAAAAGTTGAGAATTCCCGAATGCTGAAAAAACATACGGACCTTTTTTCCGGGTTTTCGTTTCTTGAAAAATGATTATATAAAATAGATCCTGGGGCAGTAGAGTATGAAGGTCCTGTAATTTGAAGACATTGTCAATGCTAAGACAAAAAATTAAAGCCTTATATTTTCCTTGCCTTACCATGACAGAATTGTAATTTTTCAGAACAAATTATTATCAGGAGTGCTAAAAGTCCAGCAAGTTATTTAAACATCGTTGCGTGTCATAATTATTTTGTCTTTAATTCAGAGTTCTATTGTCTGCTTCTAGCGTCATTTTCTTTTAAGTACTTTTATTGTTCGGAAGACGTGCTCAAGTGAGTTACTTCGTATAAAGAGCTTTCTGCTGTACTTCTTTCTGGAATGAAATTGGACTAATTTCAATACCACGGAAGCGAGGAATAACGTTTTCTCATTTTCACATTATAAATTAAAGGAGAATTTGAATTTTAAATTCAAAGACTTCATAGTTTAACAGTTTCGAATTATAAGAATTTTAACGTGAGATATTTCTAATTTTGAGCGTTAGAATGTTACATTTACATGTATGGTATTTTCATCTCATTTATAATTTGGTTCCAGAATCACTAATTGTGTAAAATAAAAGACCTTTTCTCATGGAACTGAAACTCTGACATCGAAGTCCAAATGTATATTACAAGCACGTGCAATTTTTTTCAACTTTGAATACTCCAATTACGATTCAATACTGCGTTAGGTTTCAACAGTTAACTCTGATTGGGGAGAAAATAGTTATATTAACTGTCCAATTCTCTTCTCTTCTCTTTTTCGTCCAAGAGCTAGTTTTATCTTTCAGGCAAGGAAAATTTTCTATAAAATAATAGTAAAGTCGACAATCTTCTCACTTTTCGAATTCCATAACATCACTACAAAAGATGAAGTTTATAAAATTTTAATCAAAGTATCGGATTTTAATGTATAAAATTCTCGGTAACCATCGAGCATATTCAATCCCATACTTCACATTCCCGTCCTTTTTTCTAATTATATCGATTATTCTGTTTTCAGAATGCGATGGGATTAATTTCGTGCACTATAGGAATTTAGGGATCGCCTTATATTAACGAGAAGTGGAATAGCGACTGGGATCATATGAGACGAGAATTTTTGCAGCAAGTTGAGAGATTTAGAGAGAAAAATGAGTCCTTGTCACATTATCTACCTCAAGCCCGTAAAAACTTTTCCCGGATTACTGTAAGGGTACTCACTATCAGATTATGTGATATCCGGAAAAGTTCAGGAAAAACCCTTTTTTACACAGACAATGAGCCAGGGAAAACCCCGAACAAAATGCTTTAATTAAGAATCTGAACAAACTTTGACATCGTGAGATTGCAGCAATGATGCTACACAGGCCTGAGATTGTCAAAAAAAGAAGTGGGTAGGCCTTGAGTTATTGACCGTTGTTAGGGGCGCGGGGGCTTTTAAAAAGATCACATATAACACGGGGGGAGAGGGTAAAGTTCATGAAAAATGTATCACGTATTTTGTGAATAATCCCTTATATTATTAATAATAATATGTAGTATTTAAAAAACTGTTTTAAATAAATTAAATAACACAAAAAACTGAGATCGAAGAAAGAAACGAAAACGACTTTCATGCAAGATTGCAAACTGCCCTTGCGAAAAGATGATGGTTTTTCTATAATTTTTTGGCGATTATAGAAAATTCATTATATAAAAATATTATATAGAAAACGATTATGGAATAATTATAGCATTGGGATAAATAATACAAAAATAGCGATTCTGCACAAATAATCTTTACAGAGCAAAAATCTGTGATTTTCCTTGATATCTTTGAAATCGATTGAAATTTCGTCGAAATCCCTTCTCAGCTTTGAAAATATTTTTTAATCTATAAAAATCCGTATAAGACCCGTGAAATCTTCCAACTCCTTTTAAATTCCTTTGAAATATTTAGAAATCAGTAGATATCATTTAAATTTCCTTGAAAATAAAATAAATATATTCCCTACGGTTTTCTAAAAATCCCTTAAAATTCATAAAATTCCCTAAAAGCTTTCAAATACTTCATGGTCCTATCAAAATCCTTCAGTCTTGTGGAATTCTTTTAAATTCCTTGAAATTTTTGGAAACCCTGCGAAATTCTTTCACATCCATTGAAATTCTTGAATCCTCTTGAAATTCTTTCGAATTTTCTTAAATGACTTACAATCTTTGAAATCCTTAAACAGTTTTTTAATTCCTTGATATCCCTTGAAATCTTTGAAATCGGTAGAAGACTCATAAAATAAAATTTATTTTTTTCCCCATAGTTCTTTAGAAATTTGTTGAAGTCTCTTAAATCCATTGAAATCTTTCGAAATTGTAAAATTCCATTAAAATAAGTAGAAATCATTGGAAATCGCTTTAATATAAATTAAATTAAACTTAAACATCAAAGTTCTCTAGAAAAATCGTTAAAATCTCTAGAAATCCTTGAAATCCCACGAAATTTTCGAAATTGGGCATTCAATAAAATCCTTAAATTCTTGTGAAATTGCTTAAAATACCTTAAAGTTGCTTCAAATCTTTGGACTCTCTATGAATCCCCTGAAGTTTAATGTAATTTAATTTATTTTCTAAAGTTCTCTATAAATCCCGTAAAATGGAGCTTAAAACATTTGGAAATCCTACAAAATTATGTGAAATCCCTGAAAGTTCTTAAAATATCTTGGAATTCTTGGGAATTTGTTTAAATAGATTAAAATCTTTTTAATCTTTTTAAATAATTGGCGGTCTTATAACATTGTTAAATTCTTTTAAATCTCTTTAACTATTTGAAAATACTACAAAATTCTTTGACATACCTTGATATTTTGAAACTTTCTTGAAGTTCTTTGGAATCTTTTCAAATATATAAATATATAATCGCATAATCCATTAAAATGAGTAGAAATCATTTGAAATCTCTTGAATATAAATTAACTAAAACTATTCATTAATCCATTAAGGCCCAGGCAAAAACTGGGGCAGATAGCATCAAACTAATTATTGCATCCACAGAAAGATGGAAAAATGAAATATATCTATTTTTTCTCATGTCATTTGCAAGTGTTTATAAAAAATTATTTAAACACTTTCACTCTCCACCATGCAATCGTTTATGACCATTTGATACTAACAAACTGTTGTCTGACTAAGAAATGTTATGAAATTTAAGAATTTTAAATTAGATTAAAATCAAATTCAAAATCCCATTTAACGTCCAATAATCAAGTTAATGTATAGAATTCCTGAAAACAAAACAAGAATTCAACGATCAAAGGACAAACATAACAAAATGCTCCTATTACAATTCCTAAAAACAGAAAAATGTATTTCTTTGCACAAAAATAAAAAAGAGGAAAGAAAAATGAGAAGGCAACCAACCACATCCCCTTTCTTCTCTTTTTTTATTTATTTTGTCTTTTTTATTTTTATTATTATCAAATCACAATATGAAAGCATGCACAATATTTACCAACGTTTCGTTGCTCACACAGCACCCTTATCAAGGCAAACAATTTCTCATTTTTCTTTCCTCTTTTTTATTTTTGTGCAAAGAAACAAATTTTTTTGTTTTTAGGAATTGTAATAGGAGCATTTTGTTCTGTTTGTCCAAATTTGATCGTTGAATTCTTGTTTTGTTTTCAGGAATTCTATACATTAAGAAATGTTATATAGGTTTTCTTAATCATTCTTTCTGTAGAATCGATTGGTGTAGTCAGTTTTTCAAAATAATGACTTTCAGTATAATTTGTTCAAATAATTTCTTATAAACAATTGCAAACGACATAAGAAAAAATAGTTATATTTTATTTTTCCATTATGCTATGAATGGAATAGTGAGTTTGATGCTATCTGACTCGGATTTTGCTAGGGACTTGACATAGTCACTGTCACTCTCCATCATGCAATTGTTTATGACCGTTTTATACTAACAAACTGAAGTCTGACTAAGAAATGTTAGATAGGTTTTCTTCATAATTTTTCCCGTAGAATCGATTAATGTAGTCAGTTTGAGAAAAATGACTAAGTATAATTTGTTTAAATAAGTTTTTATAAACAATTGCAAATGACATAAGAAAAAATAAGTATATTTCATCTTTCTATTTTTCTGTGGATTCAATAATTAGTTTGATGCTATCTGCCCCAGTTTTTGCCTGGACCTTAATGGGTTTTAAAGTTCTTTCGAAAAAACGTTAAAATCCCTAGAAATATTTGAAATCCTTTGAAGTATTTTTTATTCTTGGAGATTCATCAATAAAATGCTTTAAATCTTGAAAAATTGCTTAAAATACCTTAAAATCGGTTCAAATCTTTGGAATCGCTAGGAATCCCTTAAAATTTAATTTATTTTCTAAAGTTCTCTAAAAATCCCTTTAATTCGAGCTTGAAATATTTGAAAATCCTACAAAAATCTTTGCAATACTTCGAAATATTTTTAATTCATGGAGATTCATCAATAAAATTCTTTAAATCTTGTGAACTTGCTTAAAATGCCTTAAAATTGCTTCAAATCTTTGGAATCGCTAGGAATCCTTTGAAATTCGATTCATTTTCCAAAGTTCTGTAAAAATCCCCTCAAATCGAGCTTACAATTTTTGGAAATCCTACAAAATTCTTTGAAATCTCTGGAAGTTCTTGAAATTCTATGAAATCTCTTGAAAATATTTGGAAACACTGATTTAATTTGGCTACAGGGAACAAAATGCGGCAATTTGGAATATGAAAAAATTGGCTTTTTATCAGTTCACACTTGATCGTTGAAATTCGTCGAAAATGCGAGGAAACCAATTTCCCAGTTTGTTGCGCCCAGCAAGTATGGCGCACGTGTGGCGCGCCACAACAACGGCTGGAATTAATCACCCTGATAAATAATAATAACTGGACGCAGTCGCGCGCCTAGTTAGTTCGTTATTAATACGCAATTCATATTAAACAGACCCTTCGTCCAACCGTAACTGTGCGGGGCTAAAATTTCCCCATTAACACGTGTTAGGCCGTGCACCACGACACACGAAGATCACTTTGTTTTGTCATCGCATTAGCATATAACACATGAGTGTGGCTCAATTTCATTACACTCCGTTTCGCATTGTGGTGAGTCCAAACATACACTTCGCATATCTAAGGGATTTCTGCATAGTTACATAGCGCATGAAACCTTAACTAGTCTCGTGTGTCTCTCTAAATCCCTTACCTATATACCAACTTGGCAAAACTTCAACTGCATGTTAAACTTATCAAAAGTAGGAATAGTTTTCACGCCAAATCGACAATTTCGCCCATGGATACCTGATTTGACTCAAATTGAGACCTGGACCGAATAAGGGGATATACCGTTTTTTGGCTCGAGTGCAATGTCATTTCGTCGTTTTAAAAAATTCGTTTATAACATCAATTTTCGAAATTTTGAATCAATTTAGGGAATTTACTTGAATCCCATCACATAATTATGCTTTTTGCTTTGTCAGGATTTGTTTGCGCTTCAATGAAAGAAATGCTTGGGGATTATTAGTCATACAATTGTGAAATTGCTTGAAATCGGTTGAACTCTGTTTTTTAATCCCTTGAAATCCCATCACATTTCTTGCAATCTCTTAAATTGGTCTAAAATCCTTTGAAATCCTTTGAAATCCTTTGAAATTCATTGAAATCTCTTGAAATCTGTTAAAATCGCTTGAAATATACTGGAACTTGGAATTATGTACGGTTTCGGGGTTAGTTTGCAGTGGCTTTCAACATAAATCCAGACAATCCAAACCTAAACAGTAAGGGCCGCTTGAACCATTTCTGTTGGATTTGGAGGCATGCTAACAGCTGACGTAACTAATGCGCTGAGAGTGCTGCCCTCGCGCTATTTGTCACGCTTGACTGAGAAACCACCTCTCTCTCGATCCCACGGTCCCTACATCACCAAAATGCCGAGGGCTTAAATTCTAGGAATGACGTAAACCCGGACTTATTAAATCTACGTTTCAGTATAATTAGAAATCCCTTCACTTATTTCGAAATACTTCGGAAACGTTGATTTTTTTTTGAAGAACAAGGAAATATTTCACCGCCATAACGATCACAAATTAAACTAGCAGCAGTTGTTAACAAATTAAATCTCAGAAGCGGATTTCATTTTTAAATGTCAAACGTTTGTAATAAGTGGAGCAGTTTAAGTTTGTAATAAGTGGAGCAGTTTAAGTCCTTCAAAAGCCAATCAGGTTTTTGTCAACAATATGTCCGATATTTTCGAAATATTTGGTAATATCACTTTTTTATATAGGATCCACGTAACTTCCAAAGTCACAATCGTATTTTTTGTCCGCTGAGAAACGCCATCAAACTATCGGTCTATAAAAAGCACAATTTTTGGTCATCTTTTGACTTTTAAAGAAACAAAGTTTCGACGACTGATAAAATTATGTGGATTTTTCATTTTTGCACCAATATAAAACTTTCGAGTTCACAGAAAGAACGTCTAATTTTGGCTGGAACGCATAATTTTTCTACAATAGGGACGAATTACTTGGCTGGGAGCAAAAGAATTTTGAAAACAATTGTTTACCATGTATTTAAGGGCCACCCTACGGAAAAAAGGTGAATCAAATTTTACTGATGGTCATACTACATTTATAGAAATAAATCTTAGAAATATGCATTTCATTGGAAGTAAGCAAAACACAGAATGAAATAATTTACCATCGCTTAATAGTTAAGTGGATAAATGCTTTTAGTCAAAAGTGTTGCCTAGACAGGTTCTTTTTTTTATTGAGTAATTATTTACATTGAAGCATTGTTCCCTTCGATAGTTTTAATTTGCAAATTTGCAAAGGACCCCACACAAAATGTATGGGAAAAGTCTTTCAGTGAAATTGTGTCTTCACGAATTTTGAGAAGCTTCACAAAACGAGTTGTTTTGTTTTATAATACGTTTTCTCTTTGCAATTTGAATCGAAAGGTTGAATTTTGAAAATATAAGATACGATTTCAAATTAAATTTTAAAGAATATCTGATTTATATTTTTAAAATTTGTGTGCATCCAGTTTAAAACCATCTATACTGTTCATTAATTTGTATTCTTGGAAATTTTCCTCATTGTCTCTACTAAATAGAATTTGAATTATGGGGACAAGTAATCGTCTGTAGAATTTACATACCTTGACGGCTAGGTAAGTCAATTTGACTTGGGTAGAAGTTGGTGCTTTGAATGTTGCAGGTCCTCCTTTGATCTACGTTTATGATAGGCATATGAGAAACTATTTAGTTGACAAGGAGTAAATGGTTGTTTGATATTCTCCCAATCAGAAAATATGAGAAATGCGTTACATAAAGTTAGATATTTTTTACTAACAATGGAAATTTGTCAACATAAAAAGCTTCAATATAAACTATATGCTTACGATTACTTTAAATTTCATATCATTCAATTTCGTACGCCTTCAATTTGAAAGTAAAGCATTGAAAGGATACAATTTTAAGTTATTAAAACAATTAACATTTTCTCTTACATGTTAAAATTTTACCGCATTTCTCGTCTCCAATTCAGTTACACTGTTTGAGCTTTCATTTAGCTTGTCATTCATTGAAAATTGTTAACTCTATTCTCAGCAAAGTTTCGAATTTCGTTACGTCAACTAGGAATGCCACTTTCACGAGAAAGGAACATTTTATGTCTTCATTAAAAGTTTCCAAAACTTGTTCTCTGATAGCACACAAGTGCGTGCTGGCATTATTCAGATCGTATTTTCAATCTCGTTTCCTTATTCCTCGAATTTAATCAACAGTGAAGAATAATACTGAAAAGTTGCAATTTAGGGATAATTCTTGGACACACGCTAATTAAGCAATGAAGGTAGGAAATATAGTGTCAGCCGGCTAGAGATCTTAACTACAGAAGTAATGCCATTGCCAGTTATACGGTCGACTGAGGCTCAGGAGTAAGAGGATGGCAGTACCGAACTCTATAAGTACTTCTGATAGGATTTACCTCCGCAAGCACCAGCAGCTGCGGCAAGTTAGAAATCAGTTGAGAGCAGGTCTTCTCCTCCACATGCACAACGGTTTCTCTAATTCCGAAAGGTCATAAATCACTAATCAGAATTCCCTGAAGCCCTGTTTGACTTAGACGCAGATTAATCCCTAACTTGACTTTGGGATATGTCACATTCACTTAATTCTTTATAACAGAAATTAGTTCAGCTTATGTGTTTCTGCATTCGGGTGTTTCTTATTTTACACTGTTAAAAAGCGAAATCAACCTAACTCCGAATAGATCCTATGAAAGTCCCACAATTTAGAGTTAGTGTTGTTCTTCATATAGGGTAAAAAATACTTCCGTTCCGGACTCTATAAAAGTCCAAACCGTTTGCTCCGCGAATTTTCGGCAGTGTAGACAGTGTCAAAATATGAGCTTATCTCATCCAGTTTTGTATTGTTAGATGATATAAAGATGCCCTCCAAGTTGTGGCTCAATCGGATAATATTTAGGAGTTCTTTAATCTCCTTTAATTTTCGAATGTATTTTTAGTGGGAACGAGCAAAAGCTTGAGAATGAGATAACTTTCAGATTAAAATTCAAAGTGCTTCGCTCTAAATTTGCGTAAAAAAGCAAAAATTGTCATAGTTGAGAGTGCATGTAGTTCAATTTGAACTATATTTGTTAAATAAGCTTTGTGTCATTAAAGAATATAAAGTGGCCTACGACAAATGCGGATTTTAATCGAGATTAGAAGTGTAGAAAAAGTAATATTTAAAGAAATATGAATTTATCAAAGAATAAACCTACGAAGACATACTTGAAGTTTACAAGTTAAAAAATACGTTTACGCTCTTTTCAAAGAATTTTCTTCTAATAATTCCTTTCAAAATCATTCGAGAACTTCAGAAATCGTTTCTCCGCACTTTTTAAGGGAGGTTAGTTTAGGTTGAAACAACAGATAATTTAGCGCTTTATTCTCGAAATATAAGAAAAAAGCTGCGGTGGACATAGTTCGTGTGAATTTTTGTGACAAGGTACAAAATTTGTACAACATTATTTAAAGAATTTAAATTATTAGAAATAATTTTCCAAAAGTCCGGAATAGTGTTTTAAAACATTGAGCAAAAAAAAAAAACATTTAAATATGACTGTGGAATATCTAGGAAAACTAATCACTTTTATTCTAGATTTTTATTGTTTCGGACACCGTTTAATTAGAAAAAAAATATATAAGATAATATTTTAAGCATCAAGACTATGATGTTAGCGGGAGATAAGAATTCCGAAGTGAATTTATGCAACAAAGATTTTTTTAAATTTGGAAATCGTAAATAATAAAATCATAAATTATTCCAAATGTAACACTTCCAAATACTCAAATTAAAATCTCAAAGTGAAACAATATCAGGTTGCAAAATTGTTATAATAGAAATAGTGGCAGGTGAAATAATTCAAAATTACGAAATTTTAAATGTAAAACCATTAAAGAAATGTTTAAAAATTGTTTGAAAAATACAATAATTAACATTTAAAAGTTTTAATTATGGTATAAGATATTCAAATCATAATATTTTTAACAAATTTAAACTAAATGTACATTTTCCATGGAATAATTTTACCCTTACCTATGTATTATCCCATTAGACTAAAAAATTATGAAAAAAATTTTACTACAGGTAATAATTTATCTTGCAGATTCAAGGAAAATATTCATACTTCGTAATTGTATTTATAAAACGTCAAGAAGACGAGGGAAAATATGTAAATATGTCCTCAGTGACTGAGCTTTTGATACACAAAGCTCTTGAATCACAATTTCATAGGATATAGAAAAACCCTCTTGTAACGTCAGCGTGAAATTATTTCTCAATTGCGAAGTTTCAAAGTTATTTGATAGGTTACCAGACTGAATTTTTCTTAATTAAATGGGCACTTGTCAAAGTTATAATTAATCTTAGTAGACGATGATCAATCATGGATGATGTACAAGGTAATACGGAAATCCATCTCGCTGGGTACACAGTCAAGACATAATAGCGGTATAAATCCCCATGACTTCCAAGAGCAACCTTTCACGGTACTGGAGCCATGCCAAGGCAACGTAGGCACTAGGCAGTCACAACGGTGACAAATTTTCAGAAACAAATAAAGTCAAAAGCAAACGTTTGCAAAATACCAGTCTTCCAAAAATGCATATTTTCGATTGTTAGCAGTAGAGGTAGCAGGGGTATCTAATTTTGAATTTCGATGCTTCAAATGAATGCAAGTGAATACAGCTATGCTGTAAATACCATTCAAAACCGTTTTTTAATTAAAAGGTTACGAGAACGATTAAATGGTTGCAGCATAAAGCAACGAATAATTATTATTATGCATTATTTCAGTATTAATTTCAGTAGCCTTCCACCATAACTCAACTTAATAGATTCGGAAGCTGTTTAGTTTTCAAAACAGGATGTAATTAATGTTTACGCACAGTCTCTCTGAAAACAGGATAAACTACCATGTTATTGACGTAGAGTCGAAAGTTTCTAGTTTAACGTCCACATCCAGTCACAGCTGTGAAACACAATTAACAGGAGATTAGCTGTTCCGCATTTTCGCAGACGCATTGCTGAACATGGTAGAATTCCTAACTTGGACATCTCTGTTAAATTTACATTTCCGTCTTCTAAGTTTCGGGATTATAATAGCATACATATACGTATATACACGCCCCTGTAATCTTACAGCAACAAGAAGGGGACGAAGTAAGATGATTGAGTTTCAATTCCAGAGTATTAGAAAAAATGTATCCGCTTAAGATTTATACAGAGGTTGTCTTCCTTCAGCTCATTAAATTCTTTTTAAGATTTATTTTCATTCGTGACCTATAAAACCCCCTTGTTTATGAAAAATTTTCATTTCTTTTCAGCAGTAAATTTTAATTCGAAGTGTCTCGTCGTCCCGAAATTCGGGATGACTAGCCCACTTTCAACATTTGGCTAGTCATCCCGAAATTCGGGATGACTAGCCCATTTTCAACATTTGGCTAGTCGTCCCGAAAATTATGTATTTTTTTTTATTTCACTCCTTTTGAGTTAGCCGAAGATTAACAAAACTGCCATTCATCCCTTATTAAAAATAAATTAAAAAAAAAAACGGATAAAACTAAAAGTTAGGTTATATTTTATAAAGTGTAGTCCTTTAAGCTTCAACGTATTCAAATTATTTTATGTATTTGCACTGTGTCACCGCAGTCTCAATTTCTTTCGAAACTTTCCTATGATTTCCGCG
>CAKNYM010053191.1:1129351-1170281 GCA_932195095.1 Andricus curvator | reverse complement strand
GTCTAATTAAAAGCAGTAAAATTAATTAAGTGCATTATTTTCAGGACGACTAGACAAATGGTAAAAATAGGCTAGTCGTCCCGAATTTCGGGGTGACTAACATTTTTGGTGATTTTTGTCTAGTTAAAAGGAGAAATTTCATAAAATGCATTATTTTCGGGACGACTAGCCGAATGGTGAAATTAGGATTGTCAATTTTGGTAATTTTTCTCTAGTTAAAAACAGTAAAATTAATAAAGTGCATTATTTTCGGGATGACTAGCCAAATGGTAAAGATAGGCTAGTCGTCCCGAATTTCGGGATGACTAGCATTTATCTTGATTTCCGGCTAGTTGTCCCGAAATTCGGGACGACTAGCCCAAAATTAGGAAAAATGCTATTTTTCCCGAAATTCGGGACGACTAGACGCAGCCATTTTAATTACCATAAAACCGAATAAAGCTAGTACAGCTCGCAGTTTTTGTTAGTTGAAAAGAGACGGCATTCTTTTAATTATCAAAACTGCTCGGAAGTATTATGTGCAGTTTCCTGAATGTATTCCAGTATTTCTGTTTCTTTATTAAGGATAAAATGGAAATCATGATAGAAAATCAGGAAATGGTGGGAAATAAGGCGTTAAGGGTTTTCGAGCCACTTATTAGAAACTCTGGAACATAAAATTCCAACGTCATGTCAATTAATCTAATAATGATAACTGAACTATCGCATTGAAACTGCGAGACAATTGAGTTGAAAACAAAATCGATTGATGACGGATATATAACAACATCTCCACTCGTCGTCGTTTGATGAAATAGCAAGCACTCGGTGATTGCTCTACACACAATGCTTTGTTACTGGGACAATGACGATGTCAGAACTTTAATTATTGCTAGATCATAAGTACTTATGAAGCTTCAATGAATATTTAACAAAGTTGTATCATCATTCTGATATTTTTCAGGGGTTTCCATATACACTTTAAAAAATGCCTGTTTGAAACTTCGAATACATTGCATTGTAGTTTTCAAATGCTAGTGTTGTAATGTTGCCTTTCATGAATTGCAATTTGCAATACAAGCATTGCAATTTCACTTACAATACCGTGTTTGCAATTTCAAATTACGCCTGTATTGTAGAAGTATTGTAGAATCCCATACATTTTTAACAGTGTACATAATAGCTTTACTATATCTCGTAATTACGAATTTCAATATTTAAATGGTGCAATTTAATGGTAACCGAAATTTTTTTAGTAACAGAAATATTTTATTTTTTGTTTCAGGTGAGTCTAGTGTTTATACTGTTATCTTCTGGTTCTTCGTGAGTATTGCACATTGTTTTAAGACAATTGCGTTTTCATCGTGAAATAAATTTTATTTTCCATTTTGAAGATTTTGTTTTTATCCTGATAAGTTTGATGAGGGGATTCTTATAATCTTGACCGTGTCATGTGTCCGAAAATTTTGAAATGTTCTCACAACAAAACATTCTTAGGAAAAAATAAGTAGTTTCACATCCCTTCGTGAGATGTGGGTCAGTTTTCTCAACCAACGTTCTATAGGAAGGCCACTCGAAATAATTTAGTAGCGATCGATGCAACCTAGCTGAAAATAGTATCACGTGAAGGGATGCAATGGCACAAGACTAACAAGTCCGGTCCTGCGAGAATTACGTCTCTAATGATTTTCCCATTGCTTCGGTATTCAATTAAATTGACGTTTAGCTCTCTGGAGCTGTACGTCTCTCGTTTGTCGCCTCTTTTTCTCCTTCAATCTCTCCATTTCACTTATCTTTTCTCGTCTCTTCTTCTTTTTTAACTCGAGAGATTGCAGAATCCGAGACAGAATCTGGTATAAATGATGGTAAACTGAAAATTCTTATAATCTTTTCACTTGCTTAAAACAAATATCCGAAGGCTTTCTAGGATTCTACGGCGCTCTGGAAAAATTTCAAAAGGAAATACCGAATAGAAGATTCTGAGATGAAAATCCCTTTCGTAAAAAAAAGGAAACAAATTTTAATTGATATTTTAATTCGGGATTTAATGTATAAGATTTTCTCAATACTGACAGGGTGTCTACTTACCTGGAAAACCTAAAATTGTCAGGGAATTTTTATATCGAAGTGTCTCGGCTCACCGAAAATATTTGTGCTACGCTCGTCGAAGTTCGGTCAACCTAGTTGCCCTTTTCCAGCTTGCCTGGACTCACAGAAATATTTTTTCTACCCTCACCGAATTTCAGTGAACCTAGGCACGGTCTCTTGATATAACTGGAAGAATCTGAAAATGTCAGGAAATTTTTGACAAGCAAGGGAATTTTTTCCAGAGCGTGCTTGAGTTCTTTTAATTTGTAATATGAAATTAAGTAACAACATTTTTTCATTTGTAAACGTAGCTTTATATTACTGGATTTAACTATTTTTTTGAAAATGTGCTTCTTTCTTAGCTGGGAATTAATTTTTTTAATTAAAAGTTTAACTACTCTATTTTTGGTTCAAAATTGATATTTTTTAGTTTAAAAATTCAACTATTTGATTAGAAATTCATCTGTTTGATGATAATTTGTCCTTTTTGGTAGAAAAGTAAGCTTCTTGGTTGAAAATTCATCTTTTGCTTGAAAATTCAGCAGTTTGGTTAAAATTTTTTATCTCTTTAACTGAAAAATCTTCTTAATTGAAAATTCAACTCTTGATGAAAATGCATCTATTCCAGTTGATTATTCATAATTTTAGTTGAAAATTTATCACTTTGGTTGAAAAAATTTTTTTTTTTTTCAATATTAGTTTTTTTGTTGTTGTAAATTAATTTTTTTAACTGAAAATTCTGCTATTTGGTTGAAAAATGATCTTTTTTGCTTGAAAAATGAACTATTTGCTTCAAAATTCATGTATTTTGCGGAAAATTTGTCTTTTTGGTAGAAAATTAATATAATTTTTGAAAATGTATCTTGTTGATTAAAAATTCAACTAATTCAGTTAAAGATTCATTATTCAACTTAAGAATTCGAATATTTCAGTTCAAGATTCATAATTTTATTTAAAATTTCATCACTTTGGTTGAAATTGTAACTGAAGGGTAGAAATGCAGAAGGAGTCAAGCGCCAAATTTTCGAAATCGGGTTTATTAGCTCAAAAAACTAGATAAATTCTAATACACATGCCTGCCAAAGGATTTTTTTGGGACATCATTTTTGAAAATTCCCACTTAAAAAAGAACAGCTGGAGGGGTCAAGCGCCAATGTGTACTTGATCCCAATCGATCATCGCACCTGCGCAGTATTGAGAAATCACGATCGTAGCAGACGAAAGGACGCGTGTGTTTGGCTTGTGTTTTTGTGTTTACAGTAAAAGTTTGTGGTTTTTTTAAATTAAAAACAATGCCACTTGGTGGAAACTTTGCCTTTTATGCCTCCTTGGGCGCAGCAACAATATATAGAAATTATTCAGGTGCATTAAGATATGCATAGCGATCCATATGCTGATGATGGTTACCCCGTTTTATAATATTTTTTCTACAATTTTATAATAAAAAGTTCAACAAAAATTTTCCTTAAATATCTTGAATTAATCACATTCTGAAAATATTGATATAGTACAATCTACGATAGGATAAAATAATAAATTGCTTACTTCTAATTTCAACGGACATAATGTTACAAGAAGAAACCCAATATAAGAAAAAAAATAATAATCGCAGTAATTATTGCCGTTTAAAGTTGTCCGAGAAGCTTTTCTAACCACAAAGTAAAAAATCCAATTTCATTTTTCTCGACACTGGTTAATTATTTTTAATTACTATTGGGTCCTTCCATTCAGTACTAAATAAGATAAAACCCAATTTCTCATTTTTTGTAAATTTGCAAAATTATTGCTGCTATCGTCATTTGAAGTTGAAATGTCAGTTATACGCTATTTCGAAGTCATAATTGGATTTTCAAATTTCTCGAAACTGCGTGATTTTTTTTAAACAAACTTTTTGGAAATCAATTCGTCCATTCAATTGCTAGAATTCAAATTTTTAGTTTTTTCTTAAACTACAAACTGACTCCACAATTAATGTTGAAAGATGTTAAAAGTCGATACGGACCCGAAATCTAACCTCGAAACGTGACATGTTTCATTAATTTTCTCGAAACCGGATTGCTTTTTGTAAGCAAACCTTTTTTAGTTTGATATAGCATGAAAGTATCTCGAAAGTCCTTTCTTATTTTTTTCTTAAATGGTCCTGCTGAATTTACAACATGTTTTTGGTCTCTCCTGAAAAAAGTGAAAAATGGCGCTTGACTCCTTCTGCATTTCTACCCTTCAACTGTTTTGTTGAAAATTGTATCTTAATTTTGGTTGAAAAATAATTTTTTTATCTGACAATATAACTTCTATTTTGGTGAAAAATCGATCTTTTTTAATTGAAAATGCAATATTTTTACTTGAAATGTTAGGAATTTGAAGCGATTTCAATTGAATTGAATACAGTACCCACATGAATTTCACTCAAAAGATTATATTTCTCTATTTCCGTGAAAACTCCTTATTTTCGCCTGCTTTAACATGGTGTCTAGTCACTTGGAAAATAGCTTCCATTTAAAATATTAATATGTTAAATACGCACTGAATTTTAAGCATATGAAGATAAAAAGGTTTGTTTTAATTATTCAAATTCATAAACTTTAGGAGCAAATTCAAGAAATGACAAATTATGGTTTAGTATTATTTATTTACATAATTATTCGATGGTGATAATGTAACGTATTACAGAATATCTCGTAAAATATTTTGTCAAATCTTTTTAAGTTATACATATTAATTAAATCCCTATGAACTTGCACCATTAAGAAAATACTTTTTTTTTTAATTTTTCTTCACAAATGAAAAAAGCAGTTATTTATTTTTAATTTGCATATGAATACATTTTCACACATTCAAATATTATTCATGAGTGAAAAAAACATTATTTATAATTAATTCGCGAAATTGTCTACATATTTCGAGTCGAATGTCTTATAAATGCCAAATACTTGAATGGCTCCATACAATAAAAAATTAGACCTGGAAAAATCTTGATATATCTTGAAAAAAACCTGTAATTCTCAGAGAATTTTTTTCCAGGATTTGAGTAGACACCCTCATTGAAATTGACGTCGCATAAAGCTATCAGCAGTCAAAATCGTAAATCAAATATATTTTTTATTCGCAGCTTAGCTTGATAAAATAAGAGTACCACTTTTATATGAAATAATAATAGAGTATCGTATCAGATGATAAAGAGAATATCTGAAACCGGAAGAAGTAAAGGGAATGACTGCCTGCTTTGTAAGTGCTGCACGTACAACGTATCCGTGACTGTGCGCTCAGGAAATTGATTTAGACTATTATACGACGTTTTCAATAGTCTAAATATGATTTCAGTTATTCCGCTACATGTCGCTTTTATACTAAACGTCCCAAGAACTTCCTCGAATTGTTAACCATCTTTATTACATAGAATCAACCTTAACAAATGAAAGCGAGTTGTAAATTCATTCTGCGATGGAGTTGGATGAAATGAAGCGAATGATCATTTTTATTTCATTTTCATTTCTAAAATTTTGTAGTACAAAGAGAGGAAAGGTCGGTCGAAAAAAAGAAAACATTCTTTTATTTATTTTTTATTTATTATATAGAAAAAATGATCTTGAGTTAAAAATTCTCATCTTTATTTACCAAAGACCGTTAATCGTCTTTTATTTCAAGTTTGAAGATAAATTTCAGTCAAGTTTCAGATAAACATTAAAAAAATTATTTAACGTCTTTATGAAGATGAAACCTTCAATTTATGAATTTAGCAAGAACTGTAATCGTGTATCTCACCTGCTATATCCATTCCGCCCACAAAGTTCCGTTCCACGGATGTACCCTTGTGAATACTCGTTGGTTCAACGTTCACGGGTATTTAATCTATAATTTATAATTACACACTCCGATAATCGACGTTTCTCGTAGCCTTAAGTGAATCCCAGCCGGATGCGGTGCACTCAGAGTCCAGACCTCAGAAAGACCTAGTACCGTCTTGGTCTATTCTCGGCAACAGATAGAATGTAGCTGCGAATAGAATATTCTGATTAATTGTTAAATTCACTTAAGGAAGCATATGTCTCCATTTTGGATGGAATTCAAATATCTTTGAAAGATCTTAATTTTTTGCACGCATATTTTTCAACTGTAAAATGTCGAAAAATGTAGAAAAAAGAATCTTGTTACCAGTTGGAAAATTCTAATTTTTGCCTAAATTTAAATTTAAAAAATCTTATACTAATAGTTCGAAATAAAATCAGATTATGTAAAAAAATGACTTACCAATTTCATTAGGTTTCTTTATTTTATTGACTAAAAAAAGTTATTGTGT
This sequence comes from Andricus curvator, assembly GCA_932195095.1. NCBI lineage: Eukaryota > Metazoa > Arthropoda > Insecta > Hymenoptera > Cynipidae > Andricus > Andricus curvator. The sequence continues at coordinate 1,163,917 of CAKNYM010053191.1, read as the reverse complement.
AAGGAACCAGCATTTTTTCTTCAAAGTAAAGCAATAAGCTTGTTTCGGAGACCAATGAACCCACACTTGTCTTTTTTCTATTTTTTTTACAATTTCAATATTTTTAATCATTTTTAAAGAAAGACAAATATTTTTATTTATTACAATGAATGAAACATTTTCCTAAACTGACTAATTTTGTTAGATGAGGTAAATGAATAATAAAACCGTAGGTCTCGACTGTTTAAACATCTGTTACGTGTCCCGATCATTTTTAACTCCAAAAGAAAAAATCGCTGTGCCCTTTGTGAGAAAACTCAATTTTTGATTTCTATAAAGGTTAATTAACATATTTTCATGAAAATCAGTAAAAAGAAAAAAGTGCTGCAGGAGCTGAATATCTTACGAAAAATGGTGAAAAATGGCTTTTGAAAAATGGTGAAAAAAGTGGGAAAAATTAGTTTTTTGGAATATGCTTTTTTCTAGTCCAACCTAAACCCCTCACGTCTATATAAGAAATTAAGTGTATACAATTTCCTGTAAAAGAAAAAAAATTGAATGTCCTATTTCTCGAATTTTCCGAGTTATGGTCCTTCAAAGATGATTTTCAGAGAATAATTTTTTTAAATGTCTAGTTTTTGTGAAATAACTCATTTCCTATGCATCGGGAGTAAAATTTGCCAGTCAATTCATTAAAGGAGACTTAATTATTAATAGATCTAAAAAAAACACTTCTCTATAACATTTCTCTCTTATAGCTCTAATAGCACCGAAATTATGGTCTTCTGAAAATTACCCTTTTTATGGAATTTTAAGTAACTTTTTTTTTATCTCTCGTTTCCAGATGATGAGCCATGTATAATAGTGCTAACTAAATTTCATATAAAGGGTAATTTTCAAAAGACCATAACTTTGCTGCTATTAGAGTAAATCTTTTAAAATGAACCAACGAAGTCAGTCAAATTTCCAGTGAAATCTCACATAACTCAAAATACTAATTCAACCAGTGATAATTTCACCGGTTTATTACTGTTTAATTTATTTGGTGGCAACTTTCACCTGCAATTCGCAGGAATATATAATTTCGGTGTTATTAGAGCTAAAGAAATATATTTTGGATCCAGTCAAAATTAAATCCCCTTTAATAAATTTATGGGCAACTTTTACCAGAGATGCACAGGAAATGAGTTATTTCACAACAAGAAGAATTTTTTTTAATTATTCCCCAAAAATCGACTTCTAAGGATCATAACTACAAAAGTTTTAGATATAGAACATTCCATGATGTTTTTTTTTTTGTTTTATAGGAAATTTAATACATTTTAATTCTTTTACAGGAGTTAGGCACTTGGGATGGTCTCGAAAGAAGCAATTGTCAAAAAATACGTTGATTAACCTCTTAAAAAAATCGAAAATGGTCTTTTCTCAAAAACGACCCAAGAAATTTTTTTCTTTTTGGACTTGAAATGATCGTGAGAATTCCTAGAAGTATGAGCGTTAGAAGCGTCTTAAACTTTTGTCGATTGCGGAAATTAAATACATTATTTTCAATTGATTAGCAAGATAAAAATAAATCAATCTGGAGAAATCGAATATACGAATTTGATTTCGTCCGTGGAAATGATACCTAGCTTGGTAGTGATCAATTTTTTCAAAAATTTTGAATACCCTCTGCGGATTAAACTAATCGGCTTTTACCAAACAAATGTGTCTATCTATATTAACAAAATAATCAGCCCGGATAAGAATGTTAAATTTTCTACTCCTAAAACTATCAATACATCAGCATCGTACAATTATTCGGACCAATGAATACTGGCGTATGTTTCTTTCAGATAATATTTTACGCTCATGCGACTTTTATGTTATTGGAAAAGCGAACAAAGCAATGTGAGAGACATGCAAGACTAGAGGAATGTTCACAATATATCTGAGGTCTAGACGGAAGACGAAACCTTCAACGTCAATATTCAGTAGACCAGAGAGCCTGTGTAGCTGGCAAGATAGTTTGAACGATAACGTCACAGTAATTTCGATAGTATAAGGCTAATAGCTCCCCCTGAAGCATCGGTCAAATGTTCCTTGCAAACTAAACACGAGTATAAACTTTGTTGTTAGAAACCATCTCTCATACCTTCCTCACAAAGAAAAGTAAAGTTTCATTTTGGACAAAAAATGGCGTCATAAGTTAGTGAAACCAACTTAAACCACAATTGGTTCATTTTGGGGAATACGAGCATTAAAATACACTCAGTTGCTTTTCAGTGTTGAGATGGATCATGACAGCGAACATAGGTCAATATTTTTATGTGCCAAATTTTCTATGTAATAAAAGATTAATTTTCTCAATAAAATTGCAGGAAATGTGAACAAGAAAGGAAACAAATAGCTGCCGAGTCAAAATGGTTTATTTTGAAATTTAGTTTAGCATAATTTCAGGTACGCATCTTCAGATGTAAAACTTATTAATAAAAGCACTAAGAAATTCAAATTTTTTAAAACGTCTGCAGCAGAATATACTTAGTAGGTTGACATGACATTTTATAACGAGGCTTCAGCCAAATCCATTTCTCGATAAAGTAGCGTTAAGACTTAAGATCTTTAAAATTAACCGACGTCGAAAAATTTCTGAAATAAACGTCTAGAAAATGGTCTGTCTACTTTCTCATTAAAAGCTGATATCAATCGATATTTAAATTTTAGAAATTTTCAGTATCATGATTGGCGAAATTTTGCATGGAATTTTAATGAGACATCACTCAGTCTCCTTCCTTGGTATATATTCCGAGTATTTTCGACATTTTAAAATCTCTCCAACTACGCAAAATGAGAATTACTGAATTATATATCAAGCAACAGTATGACAGATTTTTCGCTTTAAATTTAACGCTAATCTGTAAAATATATTTTGCTTTACAGTTTGGACGTTGACGGAAGAAAAAGTTCAACTTTCCACTTATCGTGACAACGTGAAAACTACTTTAACGCAATATTTTAACTTCATGGAAGTTTTTCGAATGTGTGTACGAAAAAATTAGTCGAATGATGAAGTTTCTTTCCGAGTTATGGCTGTATGGCGACTTTCCTATATCAGAATCGTTGGAAAAGCTCTCGTTTTGCTTTTCATTTCTTTCTTTCCTTTTTTTTGTGAAAAATAAAAAGTAGTGATGAGAAGGCAAGAGGACGAGTTGGTAGTTAACTTTTAGGCGGAACGTACTTCAGTTTCTATCTGATATTAAGAAACTTTTCATGGGTTCCGGGAGATTCGCATGGACCGAAATGATGCGAGTTCGCGCGGAAACATCGTTAGTGCACAGATGAAGGCAAAACAGTCGACTGTTTGTACGTATATAGAAATTCCAAGGGGGAATACGTACTGCGTTAGCTAAAACGTTTTACATTCATCTTCCTTAGTTGTCGGAAAGGAAACGATTCTCAAGGGATTGTGGTAGTTACCACTCCTTGACGATGACCAATAAACCTAATGGAGACTGTTTATTCACTGAGCTAATCCTAGTATTCTGTGCTAATGTATCTGATTTAATTCGGATTTACCAAAGTGGCTTTTGGTTTTTCAGCAAATATTTTCAGTACTCACGCCTAATCCTTCTTTCATAGAGTGAATAAAACTATTTTTTTATTAAATATATTTAATCGCACTCCTGATCTTTACTAACACGCAGCTTCAATAGAATACTTTCAGTAAACTTTGAGATCAAAGTGCCACTATAAAATAAACCCCTATTATGAACAAAGTATCAATAAAGTTCTGATTGAATTATCTCTTTCATAGGAGTTCTCAAATTATAATTTTCTCTTTTCACTCGATTTTTTTACATCATTAATTGTTTATTAGTGTCCTAGACATGATTTTATATTTTGCAAAATAAATTATTGTATTCCCTCAATGAGTATAATTATATTTTGCAGCCTATGAAATAAAAAAAGAGATGTAACAAATTAAATGGACTTATTCATTTTGTCCCTTGAAATTATTTACACAATTTGTTTAATTACCAAATGAAATTTTTTCTTCAAGTTCGGAAGCCTGCTCATTTTATTTCTGACGCTGAAAAATATAATTCTATACACATTTGGATAAGATGATTGCATTTTACTTGTTTAAGCAATTTCCATTGGTCTAAATATTTTTTGTATAGAAAGTATTAAAAATTGACACCTTCTATAAGTATCATAAACTAATTGGCTTGAATCAAAGATCAGCACAATTGATTCACTGTATTCTTAATTGTTTAAATAATTTTTTATTGTTGAAATGTAACTTTTGAACTGATTAGTTAATCGTTCGTGTTAATTTTCGATTTAAATTAAATAGTCAAGTTACTCAGGTAAGGTGTACATTTTTTTATATTTTGTAAAAAAATTGATTAAACAAATAGAAATTGTTTTAAAAATTGTGGGTAAACAATAAAAAGCGTCAACATAAAAGGAGCTAATGGTTGAAAAATGTGTAAAAAACTGCATTTTTCGGCATTGTTTTAGTCAAAGAGAAGGTGTAACTTTAGGATATTAAAAAAAAAGTTTATTCGAATAGAAATTGTTTAAACAATTATGGATAAGTGGTAAAAAGTTACATTTTAAACAATAAAAAGATGTTTAAACAAAATTGAATTGACCATTCTGATTTTTATATTATCTAATTAGTTTAATTCTTTGTAAGGGTACCGATAATTCCCGATAAAATATTAAAAAAGTATTTTTTAGACAAATAAAAATTTTCTTTCGTTGCAACTTCACAAAATGAGCCATTCCTCGAAACGAAATTCGAACTTTTTCCTTTTTGAACCATCCTAATATTTATGTTAAATTTCCCTGACAGAATCTATTTTACTGCAAGTATTCTCCTTATCCTAAATATAGTAGAAATTTTTTCTAAGCCTTTTGAAATCACGATTTTATATTTGAAACTCAATACCAAATTCTATCATCTTTGATGGTGTTTTTTAATTTTTTGAACTGTTTTACAATTTTTCCAATTATTTATAATTGCTGATCTTTTAAGGGAGAAAAAGGTCTGAGAAATTGTTCTCGCAGTATTGCGACTATTAAGAATTTACCATTTTGCTTCCTCATAGAGGGAGGTTTGTAATAACATAAATTTTCAGATCTGCTTTTTTTGACATATTTCGATATAATTCGACGCCAGTAACTCAAAAATGCAATTTTTTTAAGTGTCCTTAAGTGTGTGTAACTTTTTTTTATTTACCATGTCACAAAAAGTACGAACAGTGGCCATGAAATTTGGACGAATTGTACCTATTTATAATTTTTCGAAATATTTTGTTTATCTTGTGCATATGAGGAAAACTTTTTTAATATTGGAAATATAACAGGACTGTATATGATGTATTTGTTCACTTTGTTCAGGCGCATCGATTGAACTATGGCACAAGCTTTCACGACCCACCAATACCATTATCTAATTTTTAAATGAAATTATTTACCTTGTTTATAAGAGGATTTTTTTTATATTGGGAATATAACACTACTCTATCTAATATATGATATAATTGTTCGCGTCTTCGAGATGCGTCGATTGACCTATTGACGAACCTTCGTTGACCTTTCATGATCAATCAGTAGCGACTTATAATATTAGAAGAAAAGGTAACATTGTTTTATATGTGGAAAACTTTTTTTTTTATATTTGGAATATAACACTCCCGTAAGTATTCTTATCAAAAATGAGGTTTTGTGTAAGAAAGAAACAAGCTTGAAAAATATTAATAGTGTCCATTTGTTTCTTTTGTTAGAGAAAAACATCTCTCTATGTGGAAGCAAATTTATTTGATAACTATGAGAAAGCAAAGTGCGAATGAAATGAGCACATCTAAATACACCTATAGTGAATACACCTATTATATTTCGCAGTGGTATTTAGATTTAAATGCGAATTTAAAACTATAGTTAACACTTTTCCACGATTTGGGATAATCTTAAGGTTCTGTCGGTTTAAAATTGTTTTAAGATTCTGAAAAAACATCGATAATTAACGTTTCACTAAATAAAATCAGATTATTGGCATCAATTAGTAACAATTAAGTTAATTAAGTAAAATAATTATTTATTTGGTTCAACTAAGTTGAAGGAAATCCACGAATGGTTGTTAAGAGAATTGCAGAGAGAGCAGATAATGTGGTTCAGATTATATTATCAATGGTAAAACCAGTACCTACTGCATTTCAATGTACATGCGTTTTCATTCAGCTACTTCACTGAGCTAAATAATCGTAAGTGTATAGAGCTAATTTTCCACTTACTTCAACTCGCTGACATAATAACAAGATGTCAAAGTGGCATCTCTCTCGTCGAAAAGCTCTCAGGAACGTTTTGTGCCAAATTGCAGCCTCGCCTTTTGGTTTACAGGATGTGCTCCCTAATTTCGAGAAAATTGTCGGTTCCGTTCAGTGGAGTGCGAAGTTCGAAACTGTTAATTTAGTGTCTCTTGTCGACCAAATCTGTGTTCAAAGTTATTTCATACTGATTACCTAGAATATTTCAATAAATATCTTTAAGGGTAGTATTGTAGAATATAGTTTCATTCTATAAATCATTTCAGTTTTGGAATTTTCTCATGTTTTTATTCTGTACGAAAATATGTTTGCTCTATGTTAAATAACCGCAGGACAATTTACATTTGAGATACAGCGGAACTCAGGATCGAGCTCGTTTGCATCTATTTCTTCCTTGTCAGCGAAATGGATGAAAAAAATGCGACACTGCGCGTATAAATAAAGTGTAAAAATAATCCGGACCAGCTACAAGTTCGCGAAGGTTCTCAGAGTTGAACCGGGTGTAACTGGGTCAAGCGAGAAATCGTTAGTATAACCACTCGGATTTTAAGAATACACTGCAACCGAAGTTAAAGTTGACTATTTGCTTCCGTGAAAATTTGTAAATATATTGGGTTCAAATACCTCGTTAGAATCATTAAAAGTAATGGAAAGCTGTTAATTCTATCTTACTGCATTCCTGAGACTTGGGACTTTAATTTCCCAACAAGATAGATGTGTTGTTAACAAAATAAGACAATTAAAGAAAAATCATTTCCAACTTTCAAAAGAAATTTTCTTTTAAAACATTCATTATGATTTTTTTTTATTCTCGGTTAAAGTTGAAAAAGTAAACTAATTCTTCCTTAAGCTTCCAGGAAAGATTTTCTTGTCGAGTTGATATAAATTTAATAAGTACAAAAGCCTAAGGGCATGTTTAAAAACTTTCGTTGTTCGAGAATAAAGTGAAATATTATATCCGCTGCTTTCTTATCGTCAAAAGTTAAGTCAATCTAGTAAGAGAATCCGATTTGTCTTCTCACTTGATATTCCTATTAAATAATTGGACGTGCCTCTTCGTATCTTCACCCTCTTCAGAACCTAACGATTTTAGTTTAATATTCCTTCCCCAGAGATTCTGTCGAACAATTAAATTTCAATTGGTGATCCTCGGAAAAAGCTCGCTTCGTGGCTGTTTAAAATACTCACTGAATTTCAGTTTTATTCTAAAAAAAGGATTGAACAAATTGTTAAATAAATCTCACGATTGATTAAAAATAGAGCATTGTGGTCATTAATATTGGGTATAGTTGGTTTGTGAATCGACAGCAATCTACAAAAATGTAAATGCAATATCAGCCCCAGTGATATATGACGTATGAATACACAAAATAACCAGAATTGCCGCCGTGCTGAAATTTACAGAAATATTCAGATTGAAATTCAGTCCTCTCATATTTTCTACTTGCAAACTTGATTAAAGTCAACCAGCCGGCCTTTTAAATGAGCAAACAGTACAGCGGCGCGGCGCGCGAAGTCTGCTACAAATGCAATTTTATGCCTCGGTTTCTCAATTTTCCGACGTAAATGTATAGTCAAAGCACGTTTTATCCTGCATATTCTCCTTACGAATATTTTCTTGGCGATTGATCTTATGTCAGTCTCCTTTCTCTTATAAACTAAAAAGGGTATCCAAATAACCCTTCTTTTTAATAGAAGATACGAAAATAAAATTGTTGGCAATTCTACATCATGTTGATTAAGTTTTATTCATTCGGAAGTTTGTAATTGAGAAATTACTGTCATGTGGGCGATCATTTTCGAGACGAAAAATTCGCGTAGATGGACCAAGCAGATTGATCGATCGTCTGTTTATCTTATCGTTCGCTCGATATGTATCACTAAAAAATGTACTCACAAAAATTATTACCATTTTTTGAAGAGAAGTCTCACTCGTGACTGTTACAATATTACTTTTAATAAGAGTAGTCGCTACAGAAAAAAATAACGAGTTGCAACTTTATTGTTGCTTTCATCTTTTATAAAAAGCAAATCATTTTTTATCAAGTAGTCATCTACGATATATGATTTAACAAATACTGAGTTTCAAATTTGTCTATGATGCTGTAATTTATACATAACAACTATATTTTTCATATAGAGAAGGAATCATTTATAAAATTTGCAAGGCTTACACACGCATCCATTATAAAATTAGAAACAAAATTGAATTCAAAAAGTTGTCAATTTAGATTTTCATTATTTTTTTAATTGAAAAGAGGATTTCATACTGCGAATATTTGAAACTTCAATTTTGTTAATTTTTAACGTTTCCAATATGATTTTAATCTGGTTTTAACATGCAATACTCATATCATGATTCAGATTAAAAAATAATTTATTTTTCAATGCTCAAGAGATTCAATTTAGATCTTTCTTTTTTTAAGCTTTCAGTTTAAAAATTTTTAAATTTTCATCATAGTAACATTTTTTCATTATGGGAACAGGTTTTAATAATGAAATTGTTCAATTTAAAATTAGTGAATGAGAAAGAATTTAGAATGAAACAATTTGAAAATTTTCGATTAAAAGTTGAAGGGTGGCAGTACAGAACTAGATATCTAACATTTTCATCGAAAATGGTTTTATTACATAAAAAATTAGTATTTCTTGAAATTATTATCATTCAATAAAAAAGAAAAAAAATTTCTCTGATTTTTAGTAAAAAATATCTGTCATACTGCACAGGGTTTTATTTTTGCAAAAAATTGAAAATTCGATTTTTAATCGCCATCCAAACCGATTTTAAAAACCCATGAAATTTTAATCTTAAAATTCTCGGCCGATTTTCTCGGAATTGGCTAAATTTTTTGCGTACATTTTTTTTAACATATTCAGATACGTAATATCTCAGTAGCAGGTTTTCATTTTTTATTATAACTCAAAATTGAATTTTTTATTGCAATCCCCAGCCGAGCCTACTCAAATTTAAGGTTAGTGCCACTCGGAAATTGTCAACTTCCACAAATGACTTGAACTTTCTTGAGCTTGGATAACTCTTTTTTAATCAAACTTTTTTGCTCTCAATTCAGCAACACTTCAGCTTAGGATTGAACTTTTGTTTCATGTTTGAATAGTGATTTAGATTTTAAAGAATGCTTTTTCGCTCCCCTGAAAAATTCCAATTTTGTTGGTTATCTAGCTCTGAACTGCCACCCTTCAGTTGTGAAAAATTTGAAGAAAAAAAAAACATTCGAAAAAAATTAAATATGTTAAATTTGAGCACCGCATTCAATTTAAAATTGATTAAATTTAACCGATTTAATTTACAAAATTATAAAAATCTTCAAGCTTTCAATTTTTAAATGCTTTCACTAGTTCAGTTTTACATATTAATAATTTCAAGTTCTGCAATCGAGAATCGTAGGATAAATATATTTTAAAGTAGATACCTTAGAACTTAACTAAACCTCCTGCTTTCATCAAAAATAAATTATATTTCTGCTGTATAATAAAGATATAATAAAAACATATTGACCATTTAGGAATTAGGACGAAATTTTTTTCTGTATCTAATTTAGGAAAGAATCTATTAATACAGTTTAAAAACGTGCTTAACAGCCTTTTTATTGAGTGATACTTTTCATCTAATGATTCTTACTATCAGAGCAAATAGTACGGTTTCAAAGATCAAGCATGTCTAGACCTTGGAACAACTTGAATAATTTATCAAAAGTAATTCAGATCCAAGGAGCTAAAGAGGGGACTGAGAAATGCATTGTTATGAAGTGGCCCAGTGAGCAAGATGCTGAAGCGGGGAAGATCTGAGAGTTTTCCCGATTCTAGAGGATGAGCAGGGACTTTGAAGGGTGCAGTATCGCCCTCTAAGTTTCAAGTATCATTGACCCCGCGCCCCAAGAAACTTGATACGACACGCCATCCGTGTATATTTTTAATAAATTCAATTCAACAATTCATTTAATTAAAGTACTAAACGAATTATATGTGATGGAATTTTTATTTATGCAGTGACAACTTTTATAAAAGGAAGGTTGATTAAATAAAAAAAATGAATCACAGTAGGCGCCGCGCACCTTCATCCTATTATAAAAAGTACATGCACTTCGGCTAACTTCATGCGTAGTCCAAGCCCTATTGGTCAATTCAGTTAGCGATTGACATATAATGTAAGTCACAGCAGGTCACAGTAGAATCAGCCAATCAGCTGTAGAGAATCGGGAGCATGATTCGATAAATCGATAATGTAAAAAAGATTCGATAACTCGAAAATTTTAGTAGGCCCAAATTTCAAAAGTCAACATTTCTGGATTAATTATTACAATTTATTAATAAAGTAGTTAAAAATTAAATAAAAAATAAGTTAAGTTAGTTATAATTCATTGTTAGTCACTCTAAACATAGGGGAAAGGGAAGAAAGTGTTTTCAAAATGCTGACAACATTTGTGGGGTTTTCTAAAGGGGTTTGTCCTCGGCCACCTCAGCCTAAACCAGTAAAAAAAATTTCAAAATTCGAGAAAGAAATCAAAATTTTTCAATTATCTCTGAAAGGGTCACAGATGTATGAAAACTTACAACATTTTCAGGGATTTATAAATGGGGATGGTCCTCGACCATGCCAAACTCAAACAGCAAGCAAAATTTCAAAATAAAAAAAAAAAAAAAATATTTTGAATTATCTCGAAAACGGTCAAAGAAAGAGGGGGTTTGTTTTCGACCGACTCGAAATGACCTATCTTAAAGATTTTTAAAATACAAAAAAAAATAAAAATTTTGAGTTATCTTGAAAACGGCGAGGTATACGCGAAAACTTACAACATTTTTAGGGTTTTCTGAAGAGTTCGATCCTCGGCAACCCCGGCGTAATCCAGTATACAGATTTTTGGAATTAGAAAAAATCAAAATTTTGTATTATCTCGAAAATGGTCAGACAGACGTAAAAACTAAGTAAATTTTAAGGTTTTGGTGGAAGGGGTTTGTTTTCGACCAACTCAAACTAAGCCAATAAATAGATTTTTGAATACAAAAAAAAATTAAAATTTTGAGTTATCTTTAAAAACGATGATAATAGTAAACAGATTTTAGAAATTTAAAAAAATCTAAAATTTGAATTATCTTGAAATCGGTCAGAGAATTGTAAAAACTAATAATTACAAAGAATTCAAACTAAGCCAATACTAAGTTTTTAAAAATTTAACACAATAATACAAATTTTCAATGATATCGAAAACGATCAGAGATACATGAAAACTCAGAAAATTTCAAGGGGTTTGCAGAACAGGATTGTTTTCGACAAACTGGATCTAACCCAACAGAATGTTTTAAAAATTCAAAAAAAAAATTTTAATTTTGTTTCATCTCAAAAACGGAAAGCGATAGGCAAAAACTGAACGAATTTTCAGGGTTTGATGAAGATACTGGACCATCCCGAACTAACATAGTAGAGTAAAGTAGAGTTACACGAAAACTGACTAAATTTTCAGGGTATTCCAGGCCGAGATGGTCCCCGGGCACCCTGAATTAGCCCAGTAGAAATATTTTAAAATAATAATGTTGAGTTATCTCGAAAACGATGAGATACGCGAAAGCGGAAAAAAATTTGGGATTTTGTAAAGGGTGATCCTCGGCCTCCGTGAATAACCCGCAAAATTTCAGAGATTTTCTAGAAGGGGATAGATTCATTCGCATTGAAAATAATTGAGAAGGATTAAAAAGACTTTTTGGATGAGCCCGGATTCATAGGATTGGGCGATCGGATTGAAAAGGATTTGAAGATGGTTTAGCCTTGATTTTATTCGGATTGAGCATCGGATTGAAGAGTGAAAGTTTGTTCCCGATTGGTGTGTGATTCATTCGCATTGGTTTCGGATTCACACTTATCCATTCGGACTGATGTCAGATTCAGTCGGATTCATTCCGGTTGAATTCAAGAAGTTCCACATATTAAAAAGGATTGGAGGCACGGATTGAAGAATGGATTCGGTATGGGTTCGGATTGAAGTTGGTACTAATACATGAATGAAGAAGGATTGATGAGTGAACCTCAGATCCAATCGGATTGAATTTGCGGTTGACACATGTATTCAGATTGTGATATAATTTGGGGTTAAAAGACGGATCGAGAAGGGTTGAAGAAGATTGAAAACTTGCTTTGGATTGTTTCGGATTAATTCGAATTAGTTCGAACTGCAAAAAAATTGTCAAAGATAATTACAAAATATTTCAAATGACGAAAACAGGCGCGCTCAAGCGCGCGATCTGTCTCGTAATACAAAAAAGGCTTTCGTAGCCTATTAAGACGTTACTTAAGTTGTTCAAGTTTCCTCCTCCCCTTCTTTCCCTCTCCTACTCCTGCTTCTTTCGCCTACTTCCCCTCTCATCCCGTAATTCCCCTCCTCACACTTCTGCTCCTTTCCTCTATTATCCCTCCCCTAACTTCCGTCAATCCCTTCCCCTACTCGCCCTCACTTCTCTAATACTTCTTCCTTCCCGTACTTACCCTCTCTGCCCTTCCACTCTCCTCAATACTTTCCTTCCCAACCCCCTCTCCTCACTACTCTCCTTCCCCTCCCCTCACCTACTACACCTATCCTCACTTCCCTACTCCCCTTCCGGGAAAAAGTACGACGATCAGACATATGACCGAAATTATAAGGGTTTCTGCGCGGTGCTACGAGACCCGAATATAATTGAACTTTTATAAAGACTCAGTTAAATAGAGCCTAAAACAACCAATTATTAAAGTATTTGAAACAAATTTCTACTGATCCGTACAATATAGAATGAAGTTCAGGTGACTGCGTAAAAAGAATTAGGTTTAAGATTTTGATCTCCTGTATGTATGTTTCATAATGAAGTTTCGAAACATGTCCGCAGTGAATTTAATAAATTAATATTAATTTCGGTATGTGAAAACTACGAGGCTTGAGGGATATGCCCTTGTTTAAAATTTGTAATGTAATCATTATATTTTCATGAAATAATAGAGGGAGATTACGTATGGGTAGTAATTAAAAGAAATCGAGAACGAAATATTACAAGTCGTCTACTTTAATAAAAAGTTTATTATTTTTGAGCGTGTATAATTGCATATGAATATACAAGTCTACTTATCTTAATAATTATGGAAACTTTTCACATTAAAAGATTGAATTTAAAGAAACTGTAGTTAAAAAATTGATCAGAGTTCTAAAATGCTATTTTGTTTTCGTGACTTAACCTACATTTGAGAAGGTGATGACGAAGGATGAGTTGCACCTCAAGGTGAGGGTTGCTATCAAGATATAGCGCACGTTTTGCTCATCGTTCTCTGGTCGCAATATTTTTTCAAAAGTTTGTAGTAAATCATCGAACCTTCAAACTTATAAAAATTGTACTAAGATTCACCTTTCTTCTTATAGAAAGGCGCATTTTAAAACTAGATTGTTTCGAACGCATCAAAATTGTTTCAATACCAAAATATTTGCTAAGAATTCGCCAAGATCGCCGTTATCTTTAATACTCTTTTACGTACAATGAAAGATACTAGAACAATGGACAATTAGTTAACTACTGAGGAGATTCATTAGCCCTTAAATGATAAAAGACTGCAAGGCGACTTGCTAAGCGGCAGTACGTGCCAAAGCGGAAGTTGGTTTAGTCGAGTTTACAAAGACTTAACGTTAAATCACCTGCTGCTTTCCAAGTGTTTCTACGAAAGAAAGTTGCTGAATTTCTTTTAAAACTTCGAGTCGTGAACCACGAGAGTGAAATGAAATATATACTGCAGCATCATAGTCATATTCCACTTGTACACTCAAATCTCCGTGACTCTGTGGCATAGAAAAGATGCTCGTTATAATGACACACGTACACACATGATCGTCTGCAAGGTAAATTGCAGAGTTTACAGAAAAAATGCTCTATCATACTGAGTCTTCCGTGAAATGGCGTTGTTTTATAAAGTGGTTCAGCTTCCAAATCTACATACCTGTAATATTTCCCTCATGATGTTGCAGTTTACTCTGCCGCTATCAGAAATTCTATTTTAAACTTTTCGAAAACCCGTACTCTTCTCAGCTGTTAAATTTTGAGACAAGCAGAGTAAATTCTTTCAGTCGCATTTTAAAGAGTATTCGCATTCAAATAAATAAATGTAAATGTGTAAAAAGTGTATCAAAAATGTTAGATTTGTATGCGCTTCGCATTAAAGCTTTGTAAACTTTAGTTTAAGTATTGCTTAAGGGCCCATTCAAAAACTAAGTTACGCTATTTTGAACACTTTGTCCATCCATCGCCTTCTTCGTCACATATCACACAAAGCTTGAACCCCCGAGGCTCACGTCACAAATAAAAACATACCCCACCCCCTTGTCAGTCAACATTTTTTCTTCGATTTTATTTGATAAACGCTTAAAATAAAACAGAAAACATACAAACATAATATTTTAAGAGACTTCACAGCCCAAAATGCTAGCTCTCAAAACAGGGGAAATAGGGTGATTTTTCACGAAAGTTGGGGAATAAATTCTTTTAAATAAAATTAATGTTTAGGTGCCATATTGAATGCAATATGGCACATTTGATAAACGGCCATAATAAAAAAGACTGAACAGTCCAAAATGCTCGCAAAACAGGGAAAGTAGGGGAATACATTCTAATGTATATGTATAATAATATAATAATAATATATATATTTAATATATTATATTTGATTTTAATCTAATTTAAAATTCTTAAATTTCAATTTAGGAATACATTCTTGTAGCACAGGTATCATATTGAATTCCATACAAAGCGCTTGTGATTTCAAGTCGAAATATACTTTCAAGCAAAGAGGAAGTAAATTCAACCACAAGCATGTAGTATGTATGTATGTATACCATTAAGCCATTTCCCTTTCAGGGTAGGCGTGACACTACCCGATTCGGGTAGTGTTTCTAGGTGGATAGTTTTCTTGTAGTTATAAATAACTACAAGTTTGGGCTCACCACACCCACGACGGGCCACCAGCACGCAGTATTCTAGAATGGTCACCCATCCAAGTACTAACCGCGCCCAACGCTGCTTAACTTCAGTGATCTGACGAGAACTGGTTTTTTCAGCGTGGCATGGCCGTTGGTAAATGATAAATATATATGGTGTTAATATATATAAAATTAATCATCTAACAAACAGTTGCATTTACAACTACATATTTGAACTTTCAAGCAAAATTGACGATATTTCAGAGAAAAAGGTAGAATTTTTAACAAAAAAGATTAAACTTCAACCAAAAACAGTTGCATTTTTAGAAGACAATTGATATTTTAATCCAAAAGAACTTTTCTATACAAAGAGAGGAATTTTCAACAAAACAGTTGAATTTGTAATTAAATAATAATTTTCAACTAAAATGATGAATCTTCAACAAACAAAAATTAATGTTGAACAAAAAAGTTCCACTTCCAAACAAGAAGTTGAATTCTCAATACAAAAGATTAATTCTCAAGGAAAAAAAAAGTTATTGATATTTCAACCAAGAAAATATGTTAATTTTAAATAAAAACAGTCGAATTTATCCAAAAAGATGAATTCTTAACAAAAAAATGTAATAGTTGATATTTCAACGAAAAAAGATTTTAATTTGACATTAAAAAAGTTTAATTCAACCAAAAAATACGAATTTTTAACAAATTAGTTGGTTACTCAACCAAAATAGATTAATTTATAACGAAACAGTTGCATTTTCAACCAAAAAGGTCGAATTTCTACCTAATAAGATAAATTGTCTAACCAAAAAGACGAATTTTCTACAAAAGAGTTGAATTTTCAACCAGGAAAGATTTTTCAGTCAAGAGAGAAAAAAAAATTCAACCAAATTGTTGAATTTTCAAATCAAAAAGGCGAATTCTTTGGAAAGCCGTTTAATTTTTAACCCGAAAATATGATTTTTCAACAAAATAGTTGAATTTTTTACGAAAGTAATAGAATTTTCAATAAAGCAGTTGAATTTTCAAGCCAAAAAGAGGAATTTTCTACAAAACAGATGAATCTTCAATACAAAAATATTAATTTTCAACATAAAAGTTCATTTTCAGAGAAATAGTTGAATTTTAAACTAAAAAGGATTCATTTTCAACCAAAAAAGGAATATTTAAAGTTGCAATTGAAAAAATTTATTTTCAACGAAGAAATAACGAATTTTCAACAAAATAGTTAAATTTTCAACCTCAAAGATGGATCTAGTTCAACTAATAAAATAAGTTTTTAACAAAGTAGTATAACTTCCAACCAAGAAAATTAATTTTATACCAAAAAAAAGTTGAAGTTACCACAAAATACTTAAACTTTCAATCAATAATGGAATAATTAAATTTTCAGTTAAAAACGAAATTATTTTCAACCAAAAAAGATCGAATTTTCAACAAAACAATTAAATAATTATTTAACAAAGTAGTTCAACTTTCAAGCGAGTTGCATTTTTTTTTTTGCATTTTTAACCAAAAGAGACGAATTCTGAACCAAAAATATATTAGTAAACTTTTGAACTAGAAAGAATTAACTTTCGGCGGAAAATTGTTGGATGCTCTCTGTGGGTTCTATTATTTCAGTTCGAATTAAATCGAAAACAATTGTTTTTATAAAAGGGTTAAAGAGGAGAATAGGGGAAAGAGTGTAAAGTCTGTATTTAGATGCTTTACTTGTAAAATAAAATCACTAACTTTCATTTTTTGAAGGATTTCAAAAGATTGTTATTCACATTTATATTTTGTAAACCCCTTCCACCCCCTGACAGTTTGAGGTAGTTTTTGAACGGCCTCTAAAGTGATATTTTGATAGTGTATCTATTTCGATACAAACACAAACATTTTTTTTTGAAGTTCCAAGTTTCCTCAACAGACTTGGTGAGCTTTTTTTCGAAATATTTTTTAATTGTCCCACAAGAGCATTATTTTCCAAGATCGAGATCAAAGAGATCAATCTACTTCAAATGATTCAAAGCTATCGACGCCATCATTCAGATGACAGAAGTCACCTGTGAGTCACATGATAGATGGATGTCGAACTGTATTCCTTTCAGAATCCCGATGTACCGTTTGTCACGATGATTAAGATACAACACAGAGTTTTCAATCCGTTCTTTGCAGAAAAATAAATGGAAAAAGAAAATAAAGTAGAGTTGTAACATTAAGTCAATGACAAGATACTTTATCTAATTGATTCAAAAAAGTAAACTGTATAGTATTAAGTATCTTGTTACTTTCAACAAGTTACTCTTTTTTTAAAGGTCTTGCCCATGACGAATGCAATGGAAGTTAATATATTATACTTCTTAGAAAATTGAAAACTAGAATGATTAATGACCGGGGATGCTGAGAGAAAGAAATTTTATATATCCCTTCTTCTCCCGAAACGTGTTTCCTTGAGTCGTCACTTATTTGTTGTATGTGTCTGTGACTTCGACAACCCTATATTTAATCCAATTCAAACCCATTTCACTCTCAATTTATCTATTTAATTTTGCGAATTAATGGGTCTACGGTGAATTACTTTGTTTAAATCCGACTCTTCGTTCTTCGATGCAGACTGAAGTAGATCTCATTTCTCTCAGGAAAGAAACCTTTTCGAACAATTACGTCGACTTGACAGATAGGATTCTCCGTGGCACTATTCACGAATTTCTTTCAGTTCCTTTTCGAAAAAAGTATTTATGTCTTTCAACTATCATTGCCTTGACTAAAAGTTACTTCATCCCTAATTTTTAAGGAAAATTAACATTTTCGTTAATAAGGTAAGACAAATCAAATAATCTAAATTGCCAATAACTTCAAACTATATGTAACTGTTTTAAATTTACTTAAATTGACCGATTACAATATAATGCAACTATTTTCCAGGTTTGTACTTTTGAAATTGCACAATTAACTTTTTTTTTTATCTCGAAACAATATTAATATCACTGTCGAGGTTGAAAAAATTAAATCTTCACGATTTGCCTAACCTTTTAAGAGAATATTCTTCTGATTATTGCAGGGTGGCCACTGGACTTTTGTTACATTTTTATTGATTTAAAGGCGGGCAAATTTTGTATTTTTAACAATTTTAATAATTCCGAAACCAGTAAATTTTATAATTATCATTTTTTCTGAATTAGAAGTGAGAAACTTTTTATTATTATAATTTTTATTGAGTTGGAAGAGAGGAAATTTTCGTTTTCAATTTTTTTCTAAATTGCAAGAGACTCTTTTTCTTTTTAGCTTTTTTATTGATTTGAAGGGGGAGCTTTTTATTTTCAATTTTTTTCTGATTTGGAAAAGGGTAATTTTTTATTTTTAACAATTTGATTGTGTTAGAAGGGGGAAATTTTCAATTTTTAATTTGTTCCGTATTGGAAGAGGATCTTTTTTATATTTTAAACTTTTAGTGACCTATACATTTTGGTTTTAATTCTTTCTGAATTGAAAAAGGTTAATGTTGCATTTTTAACATTTTTATTGTGGTGGAAGGAAGGAATTTTCGATTCTCAATTTTTTTCTGAATCGGAAGACGGACATTTTTATTTTTAACCCTCCGTTTACAGACTTCTTTTCCCCACCTTCCGTTTACAGGCAGGGTCTTTTAAATCCAAGTCAGTGTTTGAACTGTTTCTGTGTTTAAAAAAAAACTGATAAAATGCTGGGTTACTTCTTAAAGCATTTACTACATGACCTAATTCTTGTTAGTGTTAATTGTTAAGAACTTGTCGAATACAAATCTTTTCCCGTAGACGAGATATTCTATTTGGAAAAGTCGTGTGTTCCTTTCAAGCCCCTGTCTGTAGACGGAGGGTTAAGATTGTTAGCGATTTGGAAGAGAGAACATTTTGATTTTAATTCTTTCTGAATTAGAAGCGGGTAATTTTCTACTGTTAACATTTTTATTCTATTCGAAAGGAGGAAATTTCGTTTTTCAATTTTTTTTTAATTGGAAGAGGGACTTTTTTGTTTTAAAGATTTTTAACGACTTGAATGAGAGGTCATTTCGATTATTAATTGTCTTTCTGAATTGGAAGAGGAACTTTTTTTCTTTTTAACATTTTTATTGAATTCACGTGGGCAAATTTGGTATTTTTAACATTCAGATGAAAGGTGGTAACTTTGTATTTTCAATTTCGCACTGAATTGGAAACGGGTGATGTTCTATTTTTAACATTTTCGTTAATGTGAGTTGAAGGGGATATATATACCATTAAGCCATTTCCCTTTCAGGGTAGGCTTGACACTACCCGATTCGAGTAGTGTTTCTAGGTTAGTTTCTTGTAGTAAATAACTACAAGTGTGGGCTCACCACACCCACGATGTGCCAACAGCCCTCAGTTTTCTCGAATGGTCACCCATCCAAGTACTAACCGCTCCCAACGCTGCTTAACTTCAGTGATCTGACGAGAACTGGTTTTTTCAGCCTGGTATGGCTGTTGGATGATTAGTTTTAATTTAGAGCATTACAAATTACAGCGTGGAGTTATATTTTTAAAAACAATTCTTTGAACCGTTCAATTGATAAAAGTTTAAAACTCAAAATTTTGCAGTTTAGTGGCATTTAATTTCAAATTGTTCAGTTGGAAAGAACTATGGAAAAACCGGGAAATGATCAAGAATTTTTGCCTCGTTTAAAGCGGCCACCCTGTTATTGTTTTCATCTCTCTATTTGTTTTCTATTGTCCATACTCGACAGCAATTATGGACATTTCGTTTAACTTTTACCGTAACATATTTTTCTTCGTTCCTGAGCGATATGTATTTATGAAATGAGGGCGAAATGATACAGACCATTTACCACAGGATTCATTTCCTCAGAAGCTACAGAAGCTAACCACATTCTATATACATCAAGAATTACAGCCATGGATCGAATCCCATAGCGAAATACCCTCCTGGCGATATCGTTGATATCGTTCCTCCGACATTCGTTTTGTGAAGCGATGGTCGATATACACTCTTTGAATCGCTTTACCCTCACCGCATACCTGTCATTCCGATCGGCTCGTTCGGAATGTCCTGTTCGTCCTGCTTCTTTATTATTTTATTTCCCGTCTCGCTGGTACGTTCCGCGACAGGAAAAACAACCCAATCCGTTGAAATGTATTTTTCACTTCCACGAAGTAAGTGGGATCGACGATATAGCCTCGATCGTACTAATTCAGAGCTCATAAATTCCTGTTGCATTATAGCCGCGAAGGTAATAATAATTAATGACCAACGGTATCACTGGGATTTTTCATATTCAGAATACGTGGGAAACTTTCCGCTACGGCGGGACCGAAAATGTCAATGGTTTTGCAAAATTACGTCTCTCGCTCAATGGAAAATTATCAGTATTAAATATTTATAATATACTCATTAATTAATTACACTGGTCGAAAAAACGTGACTTATGTGTATTTTAAATAAGACATATCTAACGTATCTACCTTAATAGTTTTTGTTGCTGAATTCGAGTCAGACCTCCATTTTGGCCTACACGACAGGTTTTTTAGTTCTTTTTAGTCAACATTTTTTTTCAAACAAAATTACAAATTGCTATATAATTTTTCAACGCTGAATCCAACGATCGCCTCTCTGTTGAGATATCTCAAACGGTTCTCGAGATAATCGCAAAAACTGAGGTAAATATTGGCTCTTTATTTTTCAAATAGGGATAATTCTCTTCGTTTGTTAGCAGAAAAAAAATCTAAGAAAGCTTATAGTTTCAGCATTTACTGTTCACAAGATACATGCCAGAGAAACCAATGAGTCTGAAGTTCGCAACGTTTACGAAAAACCCCCAAAAAAATGTTGGGGAAAAGTCGGAATGTTTTTGCTGATATTGGCAGAATATAATGCGGAAAGTATCCCGAAAAAATTTCATCCCTCTAGCGCATATAGAGACCGCCCTAAATGAACACCTAAAATTGAAAAATTGTGTAAAAAGGCACTATTTTGAAGAACACATTCTTTACATATAATGGCAGCATGTCGTGTTAAAAGTATCAGGAAACACACCTTAAAACATACCTTAAATTAATCCTTAAGTTTTAAAAAAAATCTATAAGAAGTCGCTGATTTGAAAATTCGAAACAAATAGATCCCTAAAGTTTAAAAAATTATCTAAAAATACACTAATTTAAAAAGTCGAGATATTTTTGATGTTAATGGTATTATTTAATGTCAAAACGCCACAAAACAGTTTTTCCTCTCTAGCGCAGGTGGGAATCAACCTAAATCAACCCCTAAAGTTTCAAAGATTTTTTAAAGGCGCTAATTTGAAAAGTCGAAATGATTTCGCTGATAATGGCTAATTTGCATGCCCCATTTGGGATAGGTTCCACATGCGCTAGAGAGATGAAATTTTTTTTGGAGACTTTTGGCATGAAATTCTGCTATTTTCAGCGACAACACTTCGAATTTTCAAATTACTGTCTTTTTATCGAATTTTTGAAACATGCGGAGTTGATTTATGGTGGATTACACATGCGCTAGATGGATGAGACTTTTTTTTAGCTTTTAGCATGAAATTCTGCTATTGTCAGCAAAAGAATTTAGAATTTTCAAAGAAAATTTTTTTATTTTTTCCATTTTTCGTAAACGTTGCAAACTTTAGACTCATCGGAATCCATCCCTTTCTGAACAGTTGACCATTCGTCAATGTATGCCAATTCAAGGTGAGTAATTATACTTGAATTATGTTGGATTAATTGGAATTGTTTTTTGAACTGAATTATCTTTGAAATCTGCTTTAATTCTCTCGAATTTACTTCAGTTCTCTAGAATTCTGTTGAATCCCCTTAAAAGCGCTTGATGATTCAGTTAAATTAATTTGAATTCGCGTAAATTTCTATGATTTCCATTTACTTCGTTATGATTCTCTTTTTCGTCGAATTCCTTTGAATGCTTCGCAGTTCCCTGGAATTCATCAGAGTTCTTGAATTCAAGTCAGTTCTTTTAAATTTACTACAACTCAATTCAAATTCAGTTTCAAAAAAATTCCAATGAATTCAACAGAATTCGAGTACAATTATTCGTCTTGAATAAGCATAAATTGAAGCGTTTGTGCTATCGCAACTATTTAAAAACCGCATGGAAATTTTGAATCTTTTCTGTCAAAAATGTTTTTTACATCTACTTATATCGCAAGTCATAATTTTTCTAAAAATATTTCTACTCAAAAAAACATAAAAACCTGATGTGCACGCAAAAATGGAGGTCAGATTCGAATTCAGCACGAAAAACTACTACAGAAGCGGCAAGTCCCATTTAAGATAGACATAGATCACATTTTTTTACCATTATTACTATTTATAGTTTTAAAATTAACAATACGAACTTCTTACTGCCTATCAGTATTACATAGATCTTGACAGAAAAAATCTTTCGAGTCGAGTAAAGCATTGGAAAACCTGATTTTCTTTGCAAAATTATCTGAATTCACGGCTATGGGAAATTGTTTCTTAAAAATCTAATTAGGAATTAAATGCCTTGTGAGAAACATGTTCTTATTTTTTCCGAGAAATATAGACACTTGAACGCTTTATGAAATTACTGCAATAAATACATACTAAATACTTAATAATTTGATTCATTATGGCATTCCAAGTTTCTTAAACTTGATCTATCTTACCCCCAGGGTATAAAATTTCACGGAAAATTAATTCTCGCAGCATCGGGTTGAAAGCTGCCACCAATGCATATACAATTATACATATATATTTCGACCGGTTCGATCTCTTTCCAGCTTGGTAACTTTCTGGCGAATTGAAATTAATTCGCCGGCGTTTTAAAATACAATCGTGTTCGGAGGTAGCGTGCGCGCCGACATGATTTACAGCAGCGATACTTTACTGCCCATGAAATTGCTCGCTTGGCCGGAAACGCACATATCCAGATATCCACATATTCAGTGAAATTTGTATTGGAAAGGCTCGCCTCATAGAAGAGTTATTAACTGTTGAGACTTTAAACTCTTTCTGGACGAACATTTTGCTTGCAGTCGTACAATTTTAATTTTAGTCGAAAATCAAGGGATTGACGCAAAATATTTAGGGAAGACAACCCTATAATAGATAATGCGCCTACAGTAGATAATCATTAATTTAGAATACTAATATACGTAAAATAATTAATTTCATTGCATTAATAGTGAGGACAATATACGTGTTAAAATATTAAAATTAGAATTAATTATTTTACGTATATTTGTGCTTATAATGAATAATTTTCTACTGTATAGGTTCATTATCTGCTACAGGGCGGTCTCCCCCAAATTTTAATATATTTATTGAAAAAATAAAGCTAAATTCTTACTAACTATCAACAGACATTTTCAGCGGCCTGTATCTTTTTTTATAGTTTCCTACTTAAGAATTCGCTCTATCCTGGCGATACTAAGTTATAACAGCCCCATTAATATTCTTCGCTTCTTAAGCATACTTTCCGATCTCGTTATCATACTTTCATAGCCTCTTAATGTTAATGTTACCTAAAGTACACGAAACTGAGACCCGCTTTTCAAAGTAGAAATGAGAGTCGAGATTTATCAATTTTGAAGTCATCACCGCATTATTTACCTTTAAAGTGGAAGCTTAAGGCAGTAATCTATTTTTTGAACTTGCATACAATATAGGAGATATGTACAATATGTACCTAAAGTAGATAATCATTAATTTAAAATACTTATGTATATACAATAATTAATTCAATGTAATTAATAGTCAAGAAACGATCAGTGTTAATATATTAAAATTAGAATTGATTATTTTACTTACATTTGTGTCTATAATTAATGATTATCTACTGTAGGATCATTATCTACTGTACGGTGGTTGTTCTCCCCTGTTTAATTTTAGAGCCTTACAGGGTGCCTACTAACCAGGAAACACGGGAAATAGCCAGGGATTAAAATAAAACCGGGAAAACTAGGAATTTACCGTAAATGAAAATTCAAGCCGGGAATCACATTTAAAGTTTTGAAAAATGTGATATTTTTTATTGATCGTGATAACAAGAAAAATAAGTTTTAATGCTTATCCTTTTCTTAAAACGTCGCAGTCGGTACCAGTAACAACAAAATAACCCACACCACAGTATGATTTCTGAGAAAACTAAAAATGAAGGTTTCATTTTAAAGGATTTAGTTTAAGATTCTTAGATTTCAAAATATGTCGAAAAATAATCTGAAAAGTTTTAAGACAATTTGTTTAATTTTTAAGGAGTTAAAAATTTTTTAGGAGAACTTTCAAAAGATATCTAAAAGTTTTGAAAAAATTCAGAAATTATTTAAGACATGAGAAGATTTTAAAACATTTCAAACAAAATGTAGATTTTTGTCTATTTGATAAAAGAGTTTTTAAAATTAAAAAAAAAATTTCAATTTCATAAGTTTACAAAAGTTTAGAAAAAATTCGAGCAAGTTTAGAGATATATAAAAGTTGTAAAAACATTCCAAAATAAGGTTAAACTTGAAAAGGTTGAAAAAATATAATGTAGATTGTTGAAGATTTCGAACAAAACTTTATCTGAAAGACCTGGAGTTCGAATCCCAGCGGAGCTAGAGAGATTTTTTTCAAAACTTATAAAATTAATAATCAATACTCAAAAAAATATTGATTTTAGACCATGTAGACAAAAAACATTAAAATCTTATTATTTACTATATTTCTCTGGTCAAAAACCATAACATCAATTAATAAAATCACTCTCATGTTGGAATGATTAAAAATTAATCTTGCAAGTACATTGAATGACGTCGACATTCAACTTGTAGGAGTTGTGAAGAAAATCTTATAGTCTTCCAGTAGCTTAGTTGGTAAGAGCATCTGACCGGAAATCTGAAAGACCTGAAGTTCGAATCCCAGCGGAGCTAGACAGATTTTTTCACAACTTATAAAATGAATAATCAATATTTAAAAATATATATTGATTTTAGCCCATGTAGACAAAAAACATTAACATCATATTATTTACTATATTTCGCTGGTCAAAAACCATAACATCAACTAATAAAAACTTTAGAAGCTTCTTTAAAATTTTCAAAAGTTTCAAGAGAATACATTTAAAAACTTTTCAAAAGATTTCAGAAATTTTCAAAAAAGATTCCGAAATATTTTAAGGCAATTTGTTAATTATGCATAATTGTAAAAAAACGTTAGGAAAAATACGAATAATTTTGAACAATATTGAGAAGGTTTAGAAGTTTATGCAGCATTTTTTAAAAAATGTAAGGAAAATTCGAATCATTTGAAAATATATTTAGAAGATTTAGAAATTTTGAAAAGATTAAAATATAATTAAAAATTGGAAAATATTTCATAAATGTAAGTTTTTGAAGATTTTTCTAAAAAAATATCGAAACTTCTTAAGAATTTTTAAATGTTTCAAGAAAACAAAAATCTTTCTTAAAGATTCCTCGGAAAATTATAAATAATATTTTATTTTCAAAAATTAATTTTTGAAGAGAATTTCAAAAGATTAAAAAAAATATGAAAATAATCTGGAAGATTTTAAGGCCACTTTTTTGTTTTGAAAGATTTTTCAACATTTTAAAAATAATTCACGTCAGTTTCAAAGATGTTTGCAAATACTGTTCTTGGTAGAAATTTCACCTCTTTGGTTAAAAATGCAATTGTTGGGTTGTAAATTAATCTGTTTTGGTTGAAGATTCAATTATTTTGTTGAAAATTCGTCGTTCCTGTTCGAAATCGACCGTAATAATTCATCTTTATTTTGCTTGAAAATTCATCTTTTTGGTTGAAAATTCAACTATTCCGTTGAAAATTCGTCTTTTTTGGTAGAAAATTCATGTATTTGGTTGAAAATTCACCTATTTGGTTTAATATCGAAGGTAAAATTGAAAAATAATATAAAAGATTTTTAAGCAGAAATGTTCAATTTTGCAAGATTATAAAATTTTAGAAAAAATTCGAGTAAGTTTAAGAGTTAAAAAGATTGAAAATTAATTTAGAACTTCTTGAGATTTCAAAAAATTTTAAGCCAAATGTAGATTTTTGAAGAGTTTGAACAAAAAATTTGGATATATTATATATATATATTGGATATATTAGCGATTAATTATTAATCATTGAAGAGTTCTTACAAAACACCACCATAAAAGTTATTTATTTTAATACTAGTGAATTTTACATTAAGTATGTTATTAACACATGTAATTATAATTAAACAGTCATAATAAAAGATTAAGAATAGTTTTTGGTAACTACTCTTTATTAATTAATCATTAATTGATCGCCATTACCAAAGACATTACAAATTATGTCTAAAAATTATTTATCAATTAAAGTACCAATAATAATGAACTAAAGATATTTTAAAAAAGAATAACACCTGCCATTTCAAACAAGGCTGCGCAGGTAATTAAGACGTCGAAATTGTAATTATGTGAAACAAATTTTTCGGAATAATTGACTGAAGAGATCCACCATCTTCTGTCACAATGTCTGAAGCAATTGCAATGTCATTTATATTAATTTTTACTCGACACCATAAAAAACGAAAACTATTATTTTGTTCAAATATAAATATATCAGGCTCTTAAAATGAAGCAGTGAAATCTCACTCACGTATGATACTTATCATTAATCACTGCAGGGCTAACCTTTGCATTATCTCTAGAAAACAGAACTTTACTCTCAGAACAATAAATTAGGGTCGGGCTGCATTATAATAGGATATAATATATTTCACCTAACTGTGGGAAGGCATGTCATTCCGTCAACTCGTTGCCCAAAGCCAAAGCCAAGTGTCCAGGGGTCTCCCCACTTTCAAGCGAAATATATTATATCCCTTGCATATTGCAGCCCGGCCCCAAATGTATCTAACAGAAATACTAGTACACAATAAAGTTCATTTCCAATAGTATTTATTCTACACGTGAACCCGCAGAATGCAAAGACGCGACCGTTGACACGCGCGGACGAGAGTACGGTCACTGGTACATTCAGTAATGCTGTTTTAGTTGAGTCACTTACTGGTTCACCCAGCCAAAATCGTTCAGGCGTTTTTCTGGTAAGAGGAGATTTGATATTTACAACCGGGAAATACCGGAAATTTGGTTGGCGATAATTAGTAGGCACCCTGGACTTATTCTTCTTGGAATTTTAATTTTTGTTTAATATCCTAAATTCATTGAACAAGCTGCTTACATTCGCAGACATTTAACACCTCAAATGGAAACATGCTTTCTGAATGAACACTTGAGATTCGTTGATGTAGGGTTCCCAAAGGAAACGCCTTTTGCATTTTTGTGTATTTTATGTCTGAAAGTCGCTGAAGTCTTCTGTTGACCCTGATGTCTTCGCTGGCTCACAAGTTTTATTCCCATTCCCACCCTCGTACAAGTGCGATCGAAGTTGTCCTTCTCCAACACTTTTCACTCTTTTCACTCTCCGGTGCTCTGGTTCTCGGCCAAGTTCGTTTCGAGCTGCCTGATTTATCGCTGTGCAAACTTTCATTGTGTTTCTTCGGCAAGTATCTGCTTATTAAACGAAAGTTTGATGATGCCTCATAAAACTGTACCTTAGATGCTTTATACGTTCATTTGCTAGGTTTAATGCGGTACGCTAATGAAAATAAAAGCATCGCGAAAATTGAAAGTATGATTCATCCAAAGTTAGTTGAGGCATTTTGAATAAAAATTTCAAAAAGAAATCAGAATATTAAGAATCGTGTTTGTGTCAAATTTAATTTGTAAGAGAATGAAATAACATGACTATTCTCCTATCTAAAAAAGTGATGTAACGATATGTCAGTATGTCACGAAAATATCGCAATCATTGTTGTAGAAAACCTAATTGGCTAGGATGTTCTGGGGATACAGTCAAGTTCAAAATTACTTAATCTTTAACTTGATTTATAAAAATTGACAAGCAAAGGCCCACTGGTTTTTGGAAGAGAAACCCAAGCGTAAATAATAAAAAAATAGTTGAGGCCTTAATTGTTTATTTAAATGTAGCTATTTCCGTATTTGTGTTTCTTCTTCCACTTTAAGTTTTATGGAATTTTTTTTATTATTCACGTTTATTCTCTTCTAAAATTTGTTGCAAAAATCACTGGGCCTTTTTTGTCAATTTTATAAATCAAGTTAAAGATTAAGTAATTTTGAACTTGCCGGTACACCTATAGAACATCCTTAATAAGAAAAATTATAGAATACCTTATGCGAATTGAGAAAGATTTGTAATTTTTAATACTCTTGCGCGGTTAAATTAAAAATTGTAAATTATCTGATTAATTATCGAAAACATTATACATATTTTATGTTAGTACCTTTCGCTGGAAATTAGTATTTTCAAAAAATAATTTCAATATGAAATCATAAGGTTTCGAAGAAGCCTTAAAATTTCTAAAATTTTTAGGTTTTGTTAGTTTTTTTGACCGGAAATTAGCATTTTGAAACAAAAGTCATCATCAAAATTCCCAATTTTCAACCATTCTTGATTATGTCAACGTTTTACATCGGAAATGCTTACTTTTAATAAAAAATTATTAGATTTCAAACATTCAATTTTTCGCAACAATGTACATTTTTCGGTTTTGTTAGCGTTTTTTTACCGGAGATTGACAGCTTTAAACAAAAACCATTACATCTTATAGGTTCATAATTAAAAAAAAGCGTTTTACACTAAGTACTGGTATTTCAAAACAAAATTCATTATAGTTTGAACAATATTTGCAATTTTTGCACAGTATCAGCTTATATTAACGTTTTTCATAGCAAATCTTTCTTTTTAAACAAAAATCATTAGATTTCGATCGAGATTTACGATTCTGAACAATTTCCTGTTGTGTTAGTTTTTTTCGCCGGAAATTAAGATTTGCATTACAAAATTATTAGATTTAAAACAAGAATCATAATTCTTCATTTTAAGTTACGTTGTTGTTTTATATCGAAAATTTGTATTTTCAAACAAAAATCATTATAATTTGAAGAAGATGTAAAATCTTTAAACATTTTCGATAATGTAATTGTTTTTCGTCGAAAATTTGTATGTTTAATGCAAAAAAATTAATTTCAAAGAACATTTACAAATTTTTAACAATTTAAGGTTATTTTGGTGTGTTTTACCTGAAATTGGTATTTTAAAACAAAAATCATTATAATTTGAACAAAATTTAGAATATTTTAAAATTTTCGATTATGTTAGCGTTTTTCGTCGGAAATTTGTATTTTTAATTTAAGAAAGTCGTAATTTTTTCCAGATTATCATTCAGAATCATTTAATTCACACGTTTTTAACAATTTTATGTGCGTTTCACACCGGAACAATTTCAGGTTATGCTAACACCTTTCACCGTATATTAGTTATTTTTAACAAAATTCATTTTACCCCAAAAACTGAACTTACAATTTTAAACAACTT
This sequence comes from Andricus curvator, assembly GCA_932195095.1. Classification (NCBI taxonomy): domain Eukaryota; kingdom Metazoa; phylum Arthropoda; class Insecta; order Hymenoptera; family Cynipidae; genus Andricus; species Andricus curvator. Next base: position 1,134,277 of record CAKNYM010053191.1, on the reverse strand, counting down.
TAGGTTATGTTAGTGTTTTCTCGTTGGGAATCAATATTTTTTAACAAAAATGCAATAGTTTGATTGTTTTAAATAAAAAGGAGTCAGAATGTTAAGCGTTGAATCATGCTGGTTTCAAACTTCATTTGTAAGAGAATAAGATAATATAACTGTTTATTCTAATTTTGTTTTGTTTGCGAAGGAAGTTATTGTAAAACGTAGAAAAGGTCAAATCTGATTGTAGAAACCTAAGAAGAGACTTTCCTTGTTGGATGTACAGGCAAATAATAACAGTGAAGTATGCTCATCTGTCAATAAATTTTTAACAGCGGAAGGAAAAAAAGCGAGTCAAGCTTCTCAGTGCCTGTATATGAAAATCTCAAGTAGTACATTATTCTCTAAAAGAAGTTCCTGGAGGGCCGTAGGAGGCTATACGTATACACATATCAGTATATAGATAATGATGCAGTACTGAATCCATGGTTACTCCAGGAGTAAGCTCACTTTCATAATCATATCCTAGTGTTCAAATACGTGAGCGTTCCCGATTTGAATTATGCAAGCACAAATGCATCCAAAAAGTTGAGATTATACCTGGAATGTCTAATCGGATTGAAAGTAGCGCATACGCGAGAAAGAATTTGCTTCGATCTACATCAAATATAGAGGATTATTCTAATTCACTTATACAGGATCAACCTTATAAAGTACAAAGTGCATCATAAATGTCTTAATTCTTTACAAATTTTTCTGAATATTATTGATAATTACATATCATTTACAAAAAATTGTTTTCTTAACACCGTGTCTATAATATAGTGGATAAAATTCACTTTTTGTTTTTACTGTAACTGTAAATGCAAATTATCACTGATGATCCGAAATGTAAAATGAATAATATTTATTAGGACCATTAAAATATCGATGTGCTTAAGGGACAAGGTTCTAATTTGAAACATATATATATAGTTAAAAGTTTGTCATAAGGACAACCGCAGGATTTCGCCGGGAGCGGGTGCTAATCTGAAAAATTGCACCCGCTCCCAGCGAAATTGCGGTAAAATTCCAGCTGTAACCACGTCTCACGACCGTGAGATAGGCGGTTACAGTCTGCGACGAACTCAATACGATGGTCCGGCAAAAGTCTCGTGCACCCTGAGGACACGGAGCGACCCAAGGACGACCGCCTTCTGCATTTTCCCCGCAAGTGTCTCAGCATTTTTTTGACACGCAGGGATGCTTTTCAGGCTATTAACCAGTGAAACCTTGGCACTTCCAAGAGCGCCGATGATCAAGACGATTAGCTTAACAGAATATTCCGGGTATAACCGTCGCAACTCCCTTATAAGGTCTTTATACCTCTCTTTCTTTTCTTTCTCCTTGGCTGTGACGTTTTTGTCAGCTGGTGCCGAAAATTCGATAACGAACATGGTTCGTTTCTCGAAGTCAAGGAGAACTATGTCAGGCCTCGAGTGCGCAACAGAAACAATTGTCGAGAATATGAAGTTCCAGTATATGCGGCACTTCTCATTTTCGACAATTGACTCTATTTCTCTAGGAGCGTTTAGCGGAGAGGTATTTGGGCTAATGCCATAAGAGTGACAGAGATGGTAATAAAGCACTCTTAGTGCCGCATTGTGCCTTTGGATGTAGGTCGTTCCCGCATGACTTGGACAACTAGATAGTATGTGTCCTAGATGCTCGGGGTGTGCATGACACGCTCTGCAACTATCATCGGGAATGTCTTGGCTCAACATGTGGCGACGGTATGCTAGAGTGGAAATGACACCGTCTTGACATGCCAAAATGAAGCCCTCCGTGCCCGACTTCAATCCGGGTGATCTAAGGAAAGCAAACGTTAGCTCATACGACATCGACTGATCTTCCACATTTCTGTGGAAGATGCCGTGCATCCTCTTGTCGAGGAGCTGTTCGTGGAAGTCTTTCTCCTGTGCTTTCTTAATCCGGGCCTTCAGGAGTGAGTATTCAAGATGGATAAGATTTGATGCATTTTGCTCACCCCTAGTATTGAAGTCAAGGCCGAGTGTTTCAGCGGCCTCCTCCGCTGCTTTGTACAGAAACGCCCCTTTTCCCACTTCTTCGTGTTTCCTGACCATTTTAAGAAGAGGGTCTTGTCCATTTGCAACTATATGTGCTGTACCCAGAATGAGTCTGTTGTGAAGAAATTCAAGATTCAGTATTCCGCGACCACCTAGGCGGCGTGAGATGTAAAGTCGCGGAACAGAAGACTTAAGGTGCATGCTCTTGTTTATGTGCAAAACCTTTCGCGTCCCGATATCAAGGGATCTGAGCTCGTCTTTCGTCCATGGAACCACTCCAAATGAATAGAGTACTACCGGGACGGCAAGCATGTTCGTTGCAGATACTTTGTTTCTCGCCGACAGTTCGGAAGACCAAATCTGCCGGATGAGACGTTTGTATCTGCATCGGAGAGTATCCTTTATAGATGTCGCGTCCTGAATGCGGCTCTGTGGCACGCCCAGGTATGTATAGGTCTCTCCAGCGCAAAGGTGTCGTATAGCGCTTCTGTCAACGAGCTCAGGATCTTCGGGGATGCCATTAAGTTTTCCTTTCTTCAAATTAACCTTGGCGCATTTCTCTAACCCGAATTCCATTCCAATCTCTTGAGTGTACTCTTTGACAATTTTCAGAGCTAGATGTAGTTTCTCTTGATTCCTAGCATAGATCTTAAGATCATCCATGTAAAATACATGAGTGACCTTATGCTTTCGGTTTCCAAGTTTTCCGCAGAGATACCCTTCGGAATGGCGAAGTGCGAGAGATAGTGGCAATAATGTGAGGCAAAAGAGGAGAGGGCTCATGGTGTCGCCCTGAAATACACCTCTCTGAAAGGTGATACTGTTAGTGATCACACGATGTTTTCCAGATGAGATAGTAAATCTGGTTTTCCAAAGCGGCATTAATGTCTCTATGCACCTCACGATGTGTGGATGAACCTTTAGGCTTTCCAACAGACAGATGATAAGTCTATGGGAGGTTGAATCGAAAGCTTTCCGGTAATCAATCCAGGCCATCGATAGAAATCGCTGATAGTATGCTGCGTCTTTACAGACACATCTATCGATGAGCAAGTTCTCCCGACATCCCGCTACGCCTTTCTTTGAGCCACGTTGTTCATACATCTCTCGCCATACAGGTCCAATTGTCCGAACAATCCTATCATTTAGGATAGCTGTGAAGATCTTATACAGTGTGTTCAGAAAAGTTATTGGCCTGTAATTCTTAGGGTCAGCTAAGTTGCCCGTCTTCGGCAGGAGCACTGTGCGCCCTTCCACCAACCACCCCGGAATAGGCTCTTCCGCCTTTAGATATGAGGTAAAAATTCGGGCCAGATGCTGGTGGGTTGAAGGAAACTTCTTCCACCAGAAGGTCTTGATGCCATCTGGTCCCGGAGCGGAATAGTTCTTCATGCCTCTTAATACGTTTTTCACCTCCTCGGTAGTGATAGGTGGGCATTCCTCCTCAGCTGTGATGAGGGCATTGCACAGCTCCTTGAAGCTGTTTATGTTCTTTGAGCCTTCTTTAAGTGGATGTTGGACTTCGTAGACTTCTCTCCAAAATGCTTCGACCTCCTCTGGTTTGGGCGGATGGTCGACAGTAACTGGAGCGTCTTGGAAGAGTCGAGATGGGTCAGACGAAAACTGTTGATTTTCTCTGACCCACCTCTCTCTCCGCTCTAGACTTCTCCTAGCGTCAGATAGTACTCGTATTCTGTCAACAATATGCTGCCTGATGGTCAGTAGCTTTGACTTGTTGATTGTGTGATGACGGATCCGCAGTTCGCGCGTGAACTGTCGAACCTTGGCAGTGAAAGTCCTGCCAGATGTTATGTAGTCAATCACACACTGAATGCGGGACGCTTACCGTCTTGCCCAGCCTATCTTTGTGCTAAGTTGATGCATTCGTCATTTGGTCTTATGATCAACCGTTGGTTTTGTTTTACGGTTTGCATCTGCCAAAGTTCTCGCTGCATTGTACACACTACAATTGATAGTCCAGAGGTCGGATTCTTCGGAAAAGTCTCCACGAAGCTCATCATCCAGTTCAGTCAGATCTTTGGGCTTGGGAGAAACCTGAATGTTAATGTTTCTCCGGGCCTTGAAGCATCGTTCTCCCTCTATTGGATGCCTGTTCGAGGCTGGTCTCAGTGTCGCCTCTCTTTCTCTGTTGCCGGCTTGTTCTGGCTGCGGTTGTGTAGGCGCTCCGCTTATATAACCCCTTTTCCGGAGGTCCTCGGCACGGTTTCGCAGCCGTTTTTGCGAAAAATCCGAGAGCTCTGGGTGTTTCTCGCACCACAGAGCATGCAGTCGCGCCATGTAACCTTTTCGTTCAGGGGCCATACTGGTATCATAGCACTCCAGCAGGTCGTCCCTGAGTCGATCCGTCCACTCAAAAGTAACGAGATTTCGCCGGTCAATCGCATTGACTCCGTCTTGATTGGCTCCCCCAACTCTAGGGTAGTCGGCATTGTTGTCCGACCCATTGTCGGGAGCCCTTCGCGTTCGATTGTTTTGAACCGCACTTCCTACAACTATGTTTGGTGTTGTCATTGTTGTTCCCACGAGCAGCTAGGGAAAAGGATTAGTTCATCCTTGTAGAGCCCCGCGTGCAAGGATAAGGCTGATACTCTGAGAGGTCGCCCGGTATCCCAGAGTCACCGTTTGAGACACCACACCCAGGTGCCATTCAGCTTTCGGCACGGTTGTTACGCCTCCGCTTGGGGGTTATTCCTTCGGGACCATCCCTGGACAATTGTCCGCGACTGCTTATTAATTATTGTAACCATATTCAGCAGAAACCCTTGGTACAGGGACCCTCTATCCGCAACCCGAGGACGCGTCCGGTGGCTTTGTCATAGGCCCTTCGGTTCGAATCCCAAGGAATTAAAACCGAATACCGAATGGG
>CAKNYM010053191.1:1071571-1129251 GCA_932195095.1 Andricus curvator | reverse complement strand
ATATATATATATATATATATATATATATATATATATATATATATATCGGAGAATGCAAATGAAATGGTTCTATCTCGGGGACGAACTCCCGAAGCTTCAGAATCCTGTCAGAATAACTGTCAAGGATAATAAATTTGAAATTTTAACTTGACATTTTTTTTGTTCCTTTTATAAAAGATTTCATGTCAAAAATGTTACAAGATTAAGATTCTAGTCTTTGAACATTAACCCGTCGAAGGCGCACTTCTTTCACGCACTCTCTACAGGCACACTGGTGCGACTCGGGATTTTCCGTTTTTGAAGTTCGTTATCACCATGAAAATTATAGATAATTTGAAAAGTGAATATGCCTTTCCATGTAACATTTGAATTAATTTCCCTTTGAATTCAACAAAATTGAAAATTTCGTTGGTGCGAATTCGCACCAGTATGCCTTCTACGGTTTTTTTTCTACGGGTGCAGGGAAAATAAAAAAATGTTTAAATGAAAATTTGCGGCTCCCCTGATATAATATTCTTCTCAGTTATTTATTTGCCTTGTATTTCTATTTCTATTTTTTCTTGCAGTTGCTTCCTCTTGACGATTATATTTTTAGTTACAAATTTTATTATTCGGTTGAAAATTCAACGATATTGTTAAAAACTCATCCTTTTTCATTTAAAATTCCACTTTTTACATTCTCATTCTAATGAGAAGGTATTGGTTTTATGTAAAATTTGACATAGTCGGTTTTCATCAAATCTCCACGTTTTGAGACCCCCTGAGCCAGAAAAAACGGTTTTTACCAAGGTGTCTGTCTGTCTGTAGTCTGTCTGTCTGTCTGTCTGTCAGTCTGTCTGTCTGTCTGTCTGTAGCCACGATAACTTTCGAAAAAATGATCAGATTTGATTGAGCTTTGGCACACTTTTTTATGGCCGAAAAATAGAGAACGAGTTCGTTAACCAGCTATTTTGGATGAAAATTCAAAAAGTGAGCACATTTTGAAAATTTTTGAGACCACTTTTTTTGAAGATTTAAAAATTCTATGTATGGTTATTAGTAGTACTCAAAATGACGAACAAAATATTCTTATGACTTTTCGTGATAAAACAAAAATTACTGGAGTTATAGCATTTTCAAAATTCCAAAAAACAAACGAAAATGTACATTTTAAGCCGAAAAACGCACGATATGAAAAAAAGTCAAGAGGAGAAAAACGTTGCTTTTTGAACGCCCTATAATATTTTCATAACAACTTTTTGAATTTTTTGAAAAAATAAAAAATTCAAATTTTGATCGCACAAAAAAATAATCAAAAATTCCATTTTGCTGTGAAACTATGCAAGATACGAGAAAAGATCATTCCACCAAAATTGTGCACCCAAAAAAGATCTACAAATTTTTTATCATTCACTTTTTGATATGACGCGTAGTTTTTGTTTTATTCGTAAAAAACAGCATTGAAAATAGAAAAATCAAATGCACAGAACCGAGCGTGGAACGCAAGGTTCAAATGATTTTCAAATCAAATATCGAGCGCGAAGCGCGAGTGTCTGGATGAGAATGTGTTCCTTAAGGTCGATAGAACCTTGAGTAAATGAAGTTCCTTTTCAGTCTAAAATAAAAACAAATTTAACAATCACTTAATATGTAGAGGTTTTGATAATTTTATAATATTTGCAAACAAACTTTTTCTTTTCATCGAAGTCGAACACGAAGTTGAAAAATCTAGAGCAACCGAGCGTAAAGCGCGATGTAGATACGCCCGAGCGCGTAGCGCGAGGTGAATACATAATCGAGCGCGAAGCGCGAGATCCAACAGTTGCGCGCCCTAGGCGCGCTCAAACTTGCGAGCGAAGCGAGCCGCGCGCGAAGCGCGCGATGAGAATGTGCCCGCGAAGCGGGCAGATTTTTTTTTAATTCATCTCTTCGGTTGAAAATTAATTTTTTTAACTAAAAATTGTACTATTTCAATTAAAGAATCATCACTTTAGTTGAAAACTCATCTCTTTGTTTGAAAGTTTAACTATTTTGTTGAATTTTTCTAACTGAAAGTGGAACTTTCACAGTTTTGTTAACAATTTATCTTTTCTCGTTGAGAATTTGTCTTTTTTGGTAGAAAACTAATATCCTTGGTCTCAAAAGTTCAATAATTTGGATGTACTTTTTTTATTTCTTGACTGAAAAATCTTTATTTGTTAAAAATTCGTCTATTTGTTGGAAAATTCATGGTTTTAGTTGAAAAATCATCTCTTTGGTTGAATATTTGCCTATTTGGTTAAAAATTAGTTTTTTTTATTGTTCAAATGTTATTTTTTTACTGAAAATTCCACACTTCCGTTATAGATTGAAAATTTAACATTTCCATTCCAGGTTGAAAATATAACATTTCTATTTCAGGTTGAAAATTTAACATTTCCATTTTTGGTTTAAAATTCGTCTTTTTTGGTAGACAATCAATTTTCTTAGTTGAATGTTCGTCTTTTTGGTTTTAAAATTCCTTTTTCTAGGTAAAAATGTCATACTTTTTGGTTGAAATATATTCTAATACATTTTTTGTTGACAATTTATCTTTGTGAGTTGCAAATTCCCCTATTTGGTTAAAATTTCAACTATTTTCTTGAAAATTCAATTCCTTGGTTAAATTTGAACTATTTTGTTACGGCTTGAAAACCTAATTATTCTTTAGAAAGTGAAACTGTTTTTGGATGACTTTTAATCTTTTTTCATTAAAAATTGGACTTATTGCTTGAAAATTCATCTTTTTAAGTTGAAAATTCAACTATTTGGTTAAAAGTTCAACTATTTTGTTGAAAATTCATCTCTTTTGCTCTAAAGTGTATCTATTTGATTGTAAATGTACTGTTTTTGTGCGAATTCAACTATTTCGTTGAAAATTCCTCTTTCTTGATTAAAAATGAACTCTTTTGTTGAAAGTTCATTTTTCGGGTTTAAATGTTTCTAAAACATTTGACTTTTTGGCTTGAAAAATCAAGTATGTGGTTAAAAGTTCATTTGTTTTTGGTTAAAGTTTTGTCTTTTTTTTTAGTATTCGACTATTTGGTTGAAAATCCATCTTTGTAGGTAGAAACTTAAATTATTTGCTTAAAAGTTCAACAATTTGAACTCTTTTTTGGTAGAAAATTCAATGGTTTTGTTGAACACTTCCCTATTTTGACAGAAAATCCAACTGTCTTCTAAAAAAATCAATTATTTGGGTGAAAATTCAACTGTTTTTTATTGAAGTATAATCATTTTTGTTTCAAAATTCGACCATTTGGTTGAAAACACATTTTCTTAAGTTAAAACTTCAACGATTTACACCAGAGACTCGCTATTTGAACGCGCGATCGAACGCGTTATATGAATTCCTAGAATTGCTGGTCCCCACAGTTTCTCAGGGGGCAGGGCGAGAGACGGTTGCGACTCCGCCTCTGAAGGGACGCATGCACTATACTACTCAGTCAAGTAGATTGCGCAATATTATGGAAACGGTTCAGGCGGCCCTGACTGTTTACGTTTCGCTGTACGCGTTATATGAACAAGGCCATTTTCAGGCAACCCCCGAGATTGTTCATCTATCGAGTCGCTGGTGTAGTTAAATATAAAAATATTCTTTTAAAAATTTTATTATTTTTGTTGAAATAAATACGTCAATGAATTCAAAATTTTTTAATTTTAATCTGAAATAATTTTCTTTCGCTTATAAAAGATGCTATGTTAAACATGTTACAAGATTAGAAGGCTGGTCTGAATTTTAATATTAATTATCAGGGAAAATGAAAAATTTTCCAGAAAATAATCAGGGAAAAGTCAGAGAATTTTGAAAATGAAGTTTTGCGGCTACCCTGTAGAGTGTAGAACCTTTCAATTTGCTCTCTCCGAGTTAGAACCTTTCATTGCGTATTTTTCGAGATAGAACCTTATCATTTTGTCACGTGGATATTATTGGGAGGAAAGATTTAAAAGCATCACGAATCAGTTTCTTTAAGATTGTTTAATATTTTGAAAATTGTATAAACACTTGTTTGAAAGTTTTAACATTATGAAGGGTAAGATGTAGGCAGTATACATTTGGTTGTCTTTCCGCATCAATCAACATTAGCTTTCGTTTGAAAATCCCAACGAAGAACTTCCACTAGTGCTGTTGCATAGATTTCACATTCCTCCAAGCGCTTACAGCCAATAGGCCCTGTGAACTGCTCAAATACCACGTGCTTGGATATAGACGTTACCAAAGCCAAACGGTGCTTATAGCAAACGTTGATTGGATTCCGAAGTCTCGTTTCACGATTCACTGGGTATTTCACTCGATGTAAAGAGAATACCAACATATATGTATACGTTTATGTTTACGCCAATCCAAAGATTTTTATTGCACAGTAACTCAACATTTTTCACAAGTTTCTCCTTATTAACATTTCGTCGTGTCTAAATAACAAGGTTATATCTCGAAGAGTGCAAATTGAGAGGTTCTAGCTTGGAGAGGACGCTGATACGTCATACAATTTACAGGGCAAAGATTTTAGTTTTATTTATAGGGATTTTTTATTTCGATTATGCTTTCTAATGTGATCGCAAAAAATTGGTTCTCTGATTAAAATGTTATTTTAATAATTGTTGTAAATCATTTTTATTCAGAGCTGTTAAATTAAATATGAAGGCAAATTCTAAAGTTAGGCCCACTTTTCAGAAACCTGTACTTTGACGTAATCTCAGAGCTAAGGATACGGTGGAAAATATTTGAAAATATTCTGGTATGTTCTGAAACATTTTTGGAATGCAGTGGAGATTTTTCAATAAATAATTAATTAATTTAACAAGTAGTGTATTGACGCTTTCTTCTTTCTCGCTTATTTGCCTTCTGTACTCAAATGAGAATACTACGGGTTCAAATTGTATTTTTTTCAAAATAATGCGATTTTATGATGTAATTATATGAGAACTGGATAAGATCCAATTTTTTGTAATTCTGCTTTTAACGATTTTACGTAGTTTAAGATACTATTTATTGATAAATATTAGGAATATCTAAAAATCATTTCTCGTTTCACTCGAAAAAAGATAATTTTAAAATGATGAGAATGGCAACTGGATAAGATGACCATTTGGGTTTCCCGGTTCAAAGCACAGAAATTTAAAAAAAATGTTTTCAACTCCCTAAAAATGTTTAACTAATACCCACATGCTTCTACAATTTGGAGTTAATTTTCCATCATGTAGCATAGAAATAATTTCAGTTTTGGTCCTTATCCAGTTGTCATTGTCATTGTATTTTCGTGATTTTGTAAAAAAATAAGCAGTTTCTACATTTATGATATGGAAAACTAGGTAAGGAACATTTTGTTTTTCACCCTCCCCACTTGGAACATTTTTTTCCTAATGTTTTCGCATCTTCCATGTTGAGCTTTCTTTGTAATTTTATCAAAATTTCATATTGGAATACCTGTCGTTAAAAACTTTGTGTTCATCCTGTCATTCTCATATCTTCAAATTACTACTAGAAAACTGCTATGGTTTCAAGATAAATTGTCTTTCAAGATTTTCAGAAAAATCGCCACCGTTTTGTAAATTTTGAAGTTTTTTTTAGAATTTTCCCCCCGATGTAGAAAATAATCTAAAATTCTATTACATACAGGACGTACAAATTAAATCCCTGTATTTGTTTAAGTCATACTTCACAGATCGACAACTCTTTATAAAATTAATAACTTTGCCAATATAAATTTTATTTAATAGGTAAAATTCGTGTCGTCTCCTTTTCTTCAAAAAACAAACATATTACGTCGGCGACTGATTCTGTGACACTAAAATAAACGGCGAACTGATTTAAAATGGATATGGTCTCACCAGGTTTTGTAAATTAAAATTGGAAATAAAATTTTACTTTGAGAAGTCGAAAATATAAAAAAATGACAAATTTCTAAATCAGGTGAAGAAAGTGACAAATTTTCAAAATAAGTTAAAAAAGGTGAATAGGTGATAACCTATAATAACATTGACAAAACATAAGCATCACCTGAAGGATCAGAAAATCGAACTAGACTGAACTTTGACCGAAAGGCGTTTTCCGTACATTTTGTCCGGGGTCCTTTATGGAAATGTTGTATTTGTAAATTGAGAAGCCATTGGTTCCAAACTTCAAACAACGCGATAAATGATTCAGAATTAGTGATGCATGTCGATCATTTTCAAATTTTTCCAAAATCTCGTCAGATTAAATTAAAACCTTGAACACCATAATCATCACATCGAGACAAACGATCACTCAGTCGAGATGATCGTCTCGTCTCGATCGACTTTTTTCATCACATATTCTTGATCTCCTCTAACTATGTTTTAAGCAAGTCTCGATTTTGCTCAAAAATGATCGACATGCATCACTATTCAGAATGTAGATTTTCCAAATTTGTTTTCAAGGAGATTTTTTTGGTTCCATGATGCCTTCACATCGAATCGATTTTCGTAATTTAAACCAAAAATTCTCTCAGGCAGTCAAATTTTTTCCCCTATGAATTCTAAAATTGAAGAGTTGATATATATTCTAGACTTGGAATATAAATTCCTCATCAGTTGACTCGAATTTGAAATTATGATATAAAATCTGAAGGAGTCTGAGTTTAGTTTCAGCACCTAGCTTACTTAACGATAACGATATGTCTCTCAAGAACTAGTGTAATGTCACTCGAAATCAAAACTCTTCCCTATCTCTTAGACGCAGGACTACAGAATTAATTTACGTCGTAGATATCGCGCTGTCTATTCTTCGCAGTTCACGCGAGCTGCATTTAGAGCGGATCTCGAAGCGACTAAACGTAACTCGCGAATATCCGAGAATTTGTCCTAATTAGCGTAAACCGGCGTTAACGAAGATTCTACTTTCGCGGAATTAATTAAGGTGGTTTCCGAAGTTCGCCGACTACCGGTCGGCAGGTAGGCGTGAATGAGGTGGCCAGTAGGTGGAGGGCTCCGTCTAAAGCTCGAGAAGGGAAAAAGGACGAATATATACTGGAGGCTTGCATCACTGAATATTCATGTATTGTAATCAACCCCTCAGACTGCATTGCGTACCTACACGACCAGTTCCGGTTTGAGGCGAGAGCACTCAGCTTCGCACTCTTAACCGTTTTCTATCTTGCACATTTTCTATCTTCCGCAGATTTCTCTACCCTTAGAAAAAACAAATTTGTTTCAAATTTTTTTTTAGCTTCACACATTCCCAGCTCAATTGAATTAAAAATCAGTATTGAAATGGCCCCTCAAATCTAATAAAAATTAACATGATGACAATTCAGTTCTAAAAATCCTAGGCCCGGCAGTTTACAATTTAATATAACTGTGGGATGAAAATTGAATTTGACACAATTGAGTATTTTTATCATAAAGTAGGTTTCGAACTTTTTTAAAGTTAATTTTAGGATCCAGGAAGTCCCCCCGAAAGAAAGCAACGTAGCTCTGAAAACAGGGGAGATAGGGTGATTTTTCACGAAAATAGGATAAGAAATTCTTCTTAATGAAATTAATGTTAATACAATATTGAATTCAATATGACACACTTAAAATTCCTGAATTTTAAGTAGAAATATATTGCATTTCCAACAAAATAAATAAATTTTCAAGCCAAAAAGACGGATTTTTTAGAACACAGTTGATTTTTTAACAAAATAGTTAATTTTTTCACCAAATAGTTGAATATACAACCAAGAAGATTAATTTTCTACGAATGACGAATTTTCAACAAAATACATGAATTTTCAACAAAAAAGTTCATTTTCAATCAAGAAAGATGAATTTTCAACTAAAAAATATAAGTTTGTTACCAAAAATTGAATCTTTTAATTTTCAGTTTAAAAATTAATTTTTAATAAAAAAATAAACGAACCTTCAATGAAGTAGTTAAAGTCTCAACCAAAGAGGTGAATCGTGAAGAAATGAATTTTGAACAAAGTAGTTCAACTTTCAACCATGTAGTTCAATTTTCTACCAAAAAGACAAATTATCTACCAAACAGTTGAATTTCCAAATCCAAAATATGATTTTTAAACAAGAAAATTAATTTTCTACCAAATAGTTACATTTTCAAATAATTAGTTTAATTCTTAACCAAATATGTACCTGAATTTTCTACCAAACCAACTAGATTAATTTTCTACGAGAAACGAAAAAAAAACGAATATTCATCTACATTCTTTTTCAACCAAATAATTGAATTGTTAACTAAAAAAGATCAATTTTGAACCCAATATTTAAATTTTTAACAAAAAGGGATCAATTTTCAACCAAAAATGGAATAGTTCAATTTTCAGTTTAAAAAATTAATTTTCAATTAAAAATTGAACAAATTTTCAACAAAATAAGTAAATTCTTAGCCGAAGAGATAAATCTTCAACAACAAAAAAAAATAATTTTTAACAGTTAACCATTTAGTTGAGTTTAAAAAAAAGTTGATTTTTTAACAAAATAGTTGTATTTTCAATAAAATAATTAAATTTTCAACCAAATACTAGAATAATTAACCTGCAGTAGATTGTAAAATAATTCATTCTAATTTTTATATTTTAACACATATATTGTTCTCATTATTAATGAAATGAAATGATTTATTTTACGTACATTAATATTTTAATTCAATGATTATCTACTGTAGGGTGGTCTCCTCTTATAAATTTCAGAAATTTATTTTTTGATGTAAAGTAAGTGGATGCATATGAATACGAGCAGGCACAAATAGAGAGACAGGTAGAAAACGTTTTTCCACACCATCTGTATTCTCTTTAAAATCTCTTTAAAATACGCTTAAATTATCTCGTGTGGTGCGCAAATAAGGTTGCCGAAGGCGACTCTCCTCCAGCGCGCTTTGAGAAGAGCCATTTTTATATGGAGTTACATCGGTAAACCCGAACACCCACGCTGTGTAACTCTCCCCATCAAAAGAAATCCAGGCACAAAGGACCGCCGCCGTCTTCTTCGCGTAAAAATCTTCCTTTCTGCAATCCTTAAATCTGGTATGCACTTGAAAGCATTTCCTGATTATGATGTGTACCTTCATAATCATTGTTTAAAATTCCGCTCAATTAAACACAAAATCGTTCCTCGAATCCCTCCTTTCTTTTATTTCAGGGATCACAGTCAGTCCCCTATTCCGCTTTTGCCCATATTTTTCTCAAAATCCCCTGCAATCCCTATATTTGAGAATTTGATCCATTTTGCCCTTTTTTGAAGCTGCATTTAATTTTTCAAAAATTATAAGAAACTTGCGGCTATCCATAAATTGATTATGATTAGCTTAGAGAAACTGCTGTCTGAATAAATAAAACACAAATCAATCGTCGAAGATTTTCGGAAAATAATAGAAAAAATAAAATCTAACATGATTGATTCAAAGGGCTGCGAAACAGAAAAAAAATATATCTCGCACTTGATTGAGATATGTACTTTTGTTCTTATAACATTCATTATTGTGCAAACCTGATTGGCTTTTCATTACTTGAAGTTGTTTTGTATCTTAAATTTGAAATTTGGAAAACTAAAATTAAGAAAAATCATAGAAACCCGAATTGAGAAACATTTGTGCTTTTAAATACTCTTGCCCGAGTAAATTAAAACTTTTGAATTTTCTAATAAATTAATTAAAATATTATACATGTCTTATGTTATTTTTTTTCCTGGAAAATAGTATCTTTCGAAAATAATTTTTAGATAAAATCAGGAAGTTTTGAATAACATTTAAAATTTCTAATAATGTTAGGTTGCGTTAGTTTTTTTCATCGGAAGTTAGCATTTTTGAACACAAATCATGAAGATTCCCAATTTGCAACGAGTTTAGGTTATGTTAGTGTTTTACACCGAAATGGGTATTTTGAATAAAAAATGGTTAGATTTCAGAGATTGAAATTTCTTCAACATTTTCCGTTTTTCGGTTTTGTTAGCGTTGTACACCAAAAACTGGTATTTTAAAACAAAAATTATTACAGTGCAAACATGGTCTGAAATTTTTTAAGTTTTAGGTTATGTTAACGTTTTTCATAAGAAATCGGTTATTTTAAATAAAAGTAATTAAATTTCAATAAAGATTTACAATTCTGAATAGTTTTCTGTTATGTACGTTAGTGTCTTCCGTCGGGAGTTGTTGGCATTTTTAATAAAAAAATTATAATTTTCAAAAAATATTTACAATTTTTCCAATAATATAGGTTGTGTTGGCGTGCTTCTCCTGAAATTGGTAATAAAAAAAATAGGTTACGTTGGCATTTTAAAGCGGAAATCGGTATTTTTAATAAAAAAAAATTATTAGATATCAAAGAAGACTAACATTTTTTGTACAATTGTAGTGTAAGTCAAGAATATTTACAATTTTGGAACAGTGCAATTGTTAATAAAAAATCATTACACTTCAAAAAATATTCACAATATTTGAACAATAATAGGGTATGTTAGTGTTTTTCACAGAAAATCGGTTATTTTAAACAAGAATCGTTTGGCCTTAAAAATTAAACTTTTAATTTTTAACAAATTTAGGTTATATTAGTATTCTTCGTCGGAAATTTGATATTTTTTAACAAAAATTCCATGGTTTGATTGTCTATATATTGTACTAAAATATTATGTGTTAATTTTGAAGTGAAGATATCAATTTTCATCAATTATAAGAAATATTGTGCGAATTCCATATAACATTTTGTTACACAGTAGTACAAAGGAGGTTGAGCTATACTATCAATTTTCTAAGTGGTCGAACTCAGCGGATATTCAGAAACACACAATCGAATTATTGATAAAAATCTTGAAATTAATTAGTCACGAAAACCT
The DNA here is from genome assembly GCA_932195095.1 of Andricus curvator. Taxonomy (NCBI): domain Eukaryota; kingdom Metazoa; phylum Arthropoda; class Insecta; order Hymenoptera; family Cynipidae; genus Andricus; species Andricus curvator. The sequence continues at coordinate 1,118,463 of CAKNYM010053191.1, read as the reverse complement.
CTCATCTGTATTAAATTGAAAGAGTTGTTAAGGCATAGATCGGCAAAGGTGTACAGACAACAATACAATGATAACGAACCATTGTTAGTAAAGACTCGAGTTTTTCAGTAAATCAGGGAAGTTTCCATTGCCAAGTTTCATTACAATAAACCCCGAAAATTAAGGTATAAAATAACCGAAAAGTAAAATTAAAATATTTAACTTTTTTTTTTAAATTGTTCGTTCTGAGACAAGTTCTGCAATATAATTAAACTGTTTTCATTGAATATTTCATCTCTGTATATAAGACGCAAGATGAGGAGATCTATTCAGACTTGTGGCACATTTTTAATCCGAGACTTTCATTCCTGACCCATTCTCATTTCTTTTTTTTGCTATTCTTATCCTTATCCATCGGCGTGCCTTGATAGTTCTTTGTTATTTTTTTTTTCACGAAGCTTGAGAATCCCGTAGTGTCTTTGGACTCGATCTCAGGCATTACCCCGAGCTATTATATTATTCAACGCTTCCTAGCAGCTGAATGATATTAAGATTTCCAATAGCATGAAAACAAAATAAAAACTAAACAAAAATTTCATTGTCTGAAATCCTGAGATTTCTCAAAGCATAGAATTTATCCAGATAGTCTTATCTCGCTTCAGTTAATTGGAAAATTCTTTTTATCATTCTTGATTTTCTCTTCCTTTTAAAAGTTTGATGGAATTTTCGTTTTATTCATGAAGGACTGCTATTTTCAAATTGGAAAAAGTAAGCTATTTTACAATCGAGTTGCTTGTTGCGTTTGGAAAATTTACGAATAGTAAAATTGAGTGCAGTCGTTTCATCCCTTTGTGAATGCAAATAAAGTTCTAAAATTTAATATCTTTACTTTTAATTTAGATTTTAAATTAAACAAAAACCAAATAATTCTTAAAAGACTTCTCATATTCGAAACTAAAATGTGAAAATGTTAATACCAAAGATTTTTCCAAAAGAAGATAAACGATTTTTAAGTGAGACTTCCTGGGACCTCAAATAGTCGCTTCTCATTATGTCGGCCTAGTCCTACTTAAATGCAACCCAGGGTTATCGATCCTCGCTTTGGCTAAAAACTGCACTTAACCCAAGACCAGTGTCAAAAAGAGGAAAGCGCCAAAGGAATAAAGAACAAAAAAAGATAAAATGAACCTACGTCGAAGCGACAAGACCGCAACTGGTACCACAATTACCTCATGCTGTTAATTTTCTCTCCAAAAAAGAGAAGGTGGTTTTCGGTGACTGAAAATGTGAAAATAACGACAGTTTATAATCTGAGCTATTTCCAGGTTATCCTCTTAATTAAACCTTTGATCGATAAAAGAGCTCCGCTCTATATCATTCCTGAATTTTTTTGGGAAGAACAGGAATTCATATGGAAAGCTTAATTACCAAAGCTTCATACCAAAGCTTCTTCTAACTCTGGAATTTGAATAGGCACTGATTTTTAATTAATTAAGGTGCCTGGAATTTGATATAAATATACTTATTATACTAACTATTTGTTTTTTAATTAAGGCAATTTTCCCTACTAATTTTATTTTTTTTGTTGCAGGTGCGTATGGTGAGCTTACATTTCTCAATTTCTACAGTAGAGTAAGTGACTTTTATTTTAATCGTAAATCATAATTTTTTAGAATATTTTTTTCTCGTTTCCATGAAGTTATATTATGGATTTTTCAAAACTTCATTCAAGTGATGTATCACTTATTCTAAGGGCATTTTATAATTTTTTCCATCCATTAAAATTACAGGAACAAACATTAGAGAAAACCATACAAGAGTCCGTGACTTTAAGAGTAGGTACCTACGGCAACCCGAATCGATAATTGATCATCGTTTTTGTTTAATAAATAATGCAAAATAGCATTGACTGTATATCTATATATATTATTCTAATATATAAAATCAAGTGGCCTGAAACGAATGATACTTTTTGGCTAATCAGCACAAAATTTTGCATACAAATTTTTTGACTAATCAGCACCAAATTGTGCATACATATTCTTCGGGCTTTCGTACAGGACGTACGAGTATGGAGGGGGGTAGATAGGGGGGGGGGGGGCACCGCCACAGTTTTCGATTAATCGGCACCAAATTTTGCATAAAGATTCGTTGGGCTACAGGACAGGTCGTAATAGTAGTTGGGGGGGGGGGGGCAGAGGCCAGCTGTTGCCGCGGGCGAAGGCCGGTTGAATTTTAAGTTCAAAAATCAATTTTCAACCAAGAAGCAGCGATTTTTCAACAAAATAGTTAAATTTTCAATCAAAGAGATGCATTTTTTTCAAATTTTCAAAAAAAAGAGTGATTTACAACCAAGAATGGAATAGTTAAATTTTCAAACATTAATTTTCAACCAAAAAAGAAAAGAATTCAACTATTTGGTTGAAAATTCGTTTTTTTTTGCTTCAAAATTCAATTTTTTAACTGAAAATTTAACTTTTCTACTTTTTATTATATATTTATATTTTTTAATTGAAAATTCATCTTTTTGGTTGAAATTTTGTTTCTTTGAAAACTCATGTATTTAAAAAAAAATTGTTGGTAGAAAATTAATCGTCTTGGTTGACAATTCAACTACTTGGTTGAAAGTAGAACTACATATTTTTTTAAATCCAGTTTTCTGGTTGAAGATTCTTCATTTCATTTGAAAATGTTTTCGTTGAAAAATGTACTATTTTCTTGAAAATTTGTTTTTTGGTAAAACATTACTTTTTTTTAACTATTTCATTTTTGTCAAATATGTGTCTTTCTTAGTTGAAAATTTATCCATTTTGTTGAAATTTTGTGTATTTTGGTAAAAAATTAAGATTCTTGCTTGAAAATTCAATTACTTGGTTGAAACTTGATCTACTTTGTTAAAAATTTATTTTTTGGCTGGAGATGCAACATTTTAGTAGAAAAATCATCTCTTTGGTTGAAACTTGCACTACTTTGTTGAAATTTTTTTTTGGTAAACTATTAATTTTTTAATTAAAAACGTTAATATTCCATTTTTGTTTAAAAATGTATCATTCTTAATTGATACTTCAACTATTTTCTTGAATATCTGTATTTTTCGGTGAAAAATTAATCTTCTTGGTGAAAAATTCATGTTTTTGGTAGGAAATTCCACTATTTGGTTAAAAATTAATCTACTTTTTTGAAAATAAAATAATTATTCTAAAAAAGTTTCCTATTTGGTTGAAAAATCAACTGCTTTGTTGAAAAATCGTTTTTTTTTTGTTCAAACTGAATTTTTTAGCTGAAAATTCAACTATTCCATGTTTGGTTAAAAGTTTATCTTTTTTAGTTGAAAAATAGAGTTTCCATTTTCTGTATTAAAGTTTTTTTTCTGTTTTACTTTCTCAGAGTTTTTTCTCAGTTTAGTCCAAATTTCACTGTCGACTTCGCATTTTTTAAACCCAAATTCTACGATAAATGCTTAAAATTTTAGGTTGATTCCATTCCAGTATTTCATGTTCAAACTTAATATCAAGAGAAAAAATGTAAGTAAGATCGAATACAATAAAAAATTTGACATTTGAACTCGAAGTTCATTTATAAGTTACGTGAGTCTTAAGTAATAAAAAGTTGTTCATCATGTGTTTTATATATTTTTTTATAATTTTATACAACTTTTATTGCATTTCTGTTTGTTCTCGATGTATAGTATTAATTAAAGCGGCCATTTCGCGGTGGCGAAGCCGCCGCCACAGGGCACAGCTAGTTATAAATATATTGAAATTTATTTTGTAGTAAATATCGGTCATCTTTTATGACAGTAAACATGAGTCTTTCTGTGATATACACCACTCTTGAGCTCTCCAGTGAAACTCGAGTTGAACTTCCGTTTAACCTCAAGCTTCGAAGGCTATATTTCATGTGCATGATGTCTGTAGTGAGAAATTGTTTTGAAAGTTTCAGTAAATTTAAAAATAACTTTTCTCTGGGTGAATGGATTTATAAAATCGACGCGAATTGACTTACTTTTAATTGCTGCGAATTTTGAAAGAGAGATCTAAGTATCTTTTAGAGAAAAATTTCTTAGATTGAAATTGGTCATTCAACAAAAGTTATTATTTTTTTAAACCAATTTATTTCTAAGTAATTTTAATTTCAATAAAAACCATCCAAACAGGGTTGTAAATAATCTTCTTGGAAACAATTTCCCTATGGTTGTAAAGAATTTCCTAGAATTTCGGAAGATATGGATTTGGTCAACCAGGAACATTTTATGATATTTTACTATATTCCAAAGGTAAGGGTTTTTTTTAAGATTTCCGAGGATTTCAATGATTATAAGGGATTTTAAAAGCTCTCAAGGTATCTTAATCAATTTTCCAAGATTCCAGGAAATATCATACTTCATAGAATTTCACGGGATTTGATAATATTTTAATGGATTTCAAAGAATTTATTTACAAGAAATGAGGAATTTCGTAAGATTTCAATGATTGGAAAAGATTTTTACATATCTTCTGAAATTCACTTGAATTAAATTGCAATTCACCCAGAATTCCTATTGATGAATCCTAAATTCGCTCAATTCTACTCAATTAACCCTTTAACGACCACTGTTGCAGCTGAGCAACGTTCACTGTTTTCGATTTTCCTAATTTTCAGGTAACAAGCTTAGAATTTTGCAAAATAAATACGTGCATTAGATCGAAGTTGACTATTCCGCATCTCGTTAGGTGGTTATGAGTTATTGTATACTCAATAGAAACTGAGAAAATTATAAAAATTAAAAAAAATTTTTTTTGCAAAAGTCGATCAGAAAATGACCCTACATTATTCGTCAATTGTTTCAGAAGTTTTATTCAACGGGATCAAGGCTTGGTCCTTAAAGGGTTAAATGCATTTTTTTAGTTTTTTTAAATTTTTATTTCAATCATGTTGAAGACTTTAACTCTCCTTGAATTTTTAGGCATTTTATCAAATTCTTTTGCATTCCCGCGAATTTTTTTGAACTCATTTCAGACTTACTGGATCCAATTAATTTTTCATATTTTTTAATTGTTTTTGGTTCACTTTCATGTTGATGAATTTCATTGCATTCTTCTCATTTTTCTTAAAGACCTCTAAATTTTCTTCAATTCCACTGAAATAAATAGAATTTTTTTGGATTTTAACATTTTTTCCTTATTCATTTGCACTCTTTTGAATTCCTCTTGAACTGTTTCAAAGTCTTATGAATCAAGGTCTTTCAAATAAAAAAAAATCTGCCCGCTTCGCGGGCACATTCTCATGGCGCGCTTCGCTCGCAAGTTTGAGCGCGCCTAGGGCGCGCGACTGTTGGATCTCGCGCTTCGCGCTCGATTATGTATTCACCTCGCGCTGCGCGCTCGGGCGTATTTGCTTCGCGCTTTACGCTAGGCTCCTCTAGATTTTTGAACTTCGTGTTCGACTTCGATGAAAAGAAAAAGTTTGTTTGCAAATATTATAAAATTATCAAAACCTCTACATATTAAGTGATTGTTAAATTTGCTTTTATTTTAGACTGAAAAGGAACTTTATTTACTCAAGGTTCTATCGACCTTAAGGAACACATTCTCATCCAGACACTCGCGCTTCGCTCTCGATATTTGATTTGAAAATCATTTGAACCGTATGATAGAAAGAAAAAAGTTGGAGCGCACTTACGGCGTGCGATTTGGTAAATACACTGAGCGCGCACTTTGTGCTTCGTGTTATATGTTCTTCATATACAAATTACTAAATTTGTATTTGATTTCAAATGAAAAGTAATGATATAATTGAGGCGACAAATTTTATTAGTTAACATTTTATTTTAGCTTGTGCCGTTTATCAAAAAAGTTAATTTTTTCATTTTGAATATATTCTTACCACAAAAATTGATTACGGGTGTGTAAGTCTTTTTTGAATGCACAATTTTTGTTCATTTATATGTTTTTGTACCTTGCATTGTTTTTTCAAAACTTTGATTTTTTTTACTGTCAATGTTATTTTCACGAATAAAACAAAAACCACGCATCCTATCGAAACATGAGTCACAATAAATTTGTACCTCTTCCATGGATGAACAAATTTTGTTTGGGTCATTTTTTCGTAGCTGGTAATATTCGTCTGAAAATTTGATTTTTCTATTTTCAATTCTGTTTTTTACGAATAAAACAAAAACTACGCGTCATATCAAAAAGTGAATGATAAGAAATTTGTAGATCTTTTTTAGGTGCACAATTTTGGTGAGATGATCTTTTCTGGTATCTTGCATAGTTTTACAGCAAAATGGCTTTTTTGATTTTTCATTAATTTTTTGTGCGATCAAAATTTGAATTTTTTATTTTTCGAAAAATTCAAAAAGTTTTCATGAAAATATTATAGGGTGTTCAGGAATCAACGTTTTTCTCCTCTTGACTTTTTTTCATATCGTGCGTTTTTCGGCTTAAAATGTTCATTTTCGTTTGTTTTTTGGAATTTTGAAAATGCTATAACTCCAGTAATTTTTTTTTTTTATCACGAAAAGTCATAAGAATATTTTGTTCGTCATTTTGCGTACTACTAATAACCGTACATAGAATTTTCAAATCTTCCAAAAAAGTGGTCTCAAAAATTTTCAAAATGTTCTCACTTTTTGGATTTTCATCCAAAATAGCTGGTTAACGAACTCGTTCTCTATTTTTCGGCCATAAAAAAGTGTGCCAAAGCTCAATCAAATCTGATCATTTTTTCGAAAGTTATCGTGGCTACAGACAGACAGACAGACAGACTACAGACTACAGACAGACAGACACCTTCGTAAAAATCGTTTTTTCTGACTCAGGTGGTCTCAAAACGTGGACATTTGATGAAAACCGACTATGTCAAATTTTACATAAAACCAATACCTTCTCATTAGAATGAGAATGTAAAAAAGAAACATTAGTCTATTGTGCCAGCCTTGAGAATAATAAATTAAAAATTTGTATGTTCAAATTAAAAAAATTTGTATTCCACTCATGAAAGATTCTATATTAATATGTCAAGATTAGAATTTCGTTCGTTAAATATTAATGGTCAGGGAAAATAAAAAATTGGTCAGGAAAAAATCAGGACAAAGTCGGCAAATTTTGAAAAAGAAGTTTTGCGAAGAACCTCTTAATAGTTTTCTATACTAAATGAGATGACGAGGGTCAATTACAATTATTTTGTGCGGAGATCTTATAACATTAATCATATTCAGAGAGCTGCAATTATGTTGAGCAACAGTGCATTTTGCTCTCGCTTTCAATAAACGTTTTCCCGTTAACAACGAGGTAGGTTTAGCACAGACAGAGAATCGCTTAGCGGCAAATCGTTATCTTCCATTGTACAATAGTTGGCATCTGGGGAGTAAAGCCACCCTCACAGTTAGCCTGTAGCACATGAGCGTAAGCTCTAACAATAACGTTCTGCTTTCACGTTTAGATTCTATATGGCGATTACTCGATGGTGTTTTGTGCCCTTCCTTTATTATGATTTTAACAGCGTATAGGAAAAGCGATATCTCCTTGAACAACTTTTTCCAATTTCTTTGGGAATATTTTCCATTTCTTGAAGTGAAAAACCCAATGTCAAAATATTTTTCTCAATTTCCGTAAACTGCTTTTTTGAAGTCATTCTTGGCACAATATTTCAGCAATAGGGTAGTGGAACCAGTCGTCGGCCACTTTTGATTAGCTTCGTGTTTAATGGTATTGGCTAAATGAACAGTTGAATGTACAATATTTCAACGTGCCAGAGACTATTGCCTATCAATCATCCTAGGTCGGCCACGAAAATCCTTTGGTCGGCCAGGCAATTCATGGATTACAGAGGGTCCAGAGACAGTGTGGCAACCAAGTCGGATGCCGCCATTTTAAGTACTGATTCGCTGAGGTATATCTATAGTATCACTAGCATAATCTAGTGAAGTTCTTGAAAATTTGGTTGTGCTGTTAATTAATCATTTATAACCTTCAAACGTCATTTTTTCGTGACCGAGAAAGGGATTACAGAAAAGTTATCGACAAAACATAAGGTCGGCCAGGTGGCCGAACATAAGATTTTAATAAAGAAGGGGATCCAGTCCTTTGACCAGTGTTAAACATTTTCCACCTGGCACTTTCAAACTGTAATTATTGCGCAATACAGGACTTAAGCCTTCACAACAAAAGTCACTTTATCCTTCCACACCACACGAGGAGTTTAACAGTGAGCTTGCAAAGCAAGAAAATTTTTTGATATCCATCATGGCAGTCCAAATTAAGCCCACTGCTAACTGGTGAGTTAAATATTTATAAATTGGCTACGATTTCAGGTTTGTGGTTCATAGTAAATTAAATTTAATTCAATAAACAGCATTTTTGTTTCAAATTATGTGACATTAACCTCCTTATTATATATTCCTCGAGAAATTACTGTCGTCTGGCTGACCATTGGTTGATAGCCGACCACTGGTTCCACTACCCTATCTGCTTTCTAGAGATGAAGATTCCCTTCTTTCAAGAAATCCATGCGATTAAATAGAACATAATTAAAATGGAGAATGTGAAAACCGAGTTGGAAAATCTGAGTAAAGTTCTGGTTCTCTGAAAAGCGAATTTTCTTCTCGAATACAAAGGACTTACAACCCGTGCACCAGGAAGGAATATTTATAAGAATTTCAAGGCAAAAAGAGTTTATTATTTTGAAGGGTCCTTTTGTGCTCAGGCAAAACTCCCCAAGTTCATTCAGCCATGCACATGCGCGTTGAACCTACTTCAACCTCGTCGCGCAAACGCTTTTCTGGGTGCTACGTTATGATTATCATTGTATGTGCTTTCTTTCCAGTCTCGCCAGGGTTCCTAATTACGTTTATGTCGCATTAAGGCACTCGCATCAACGCTTCACTGCACTCACCTTCCTACTGAATTCTCTCAGTTTCGGAGATGACAACACAAATTGGGCAACAACTTGCCTAGAATATTATATTATCAAACTTTCCAAATTGCTTTTTGATGGAGTTTATTTGAGTCTTTAGATTATTAATCAGAATTCGCGGATTTATTTGGAAAACTCAAATTAAAGAGTTGAGTCTTCAGAGGAAGAAAAAAATATACCGAAATAACTATATTTGACAATAAATCATCTATAATAAAAAATTAGATGAGCTATCTATCATTCATTAAAATCCCATCATTAAAAAAATGGTAAGAAGCGAAGAGAAAGAAGGATGGTCAAAAATATTAAACTTTTTCATCAAAACTTTGTATCAGTCCAGTTTAGTGACCATTCCCAGATGCGCCGACGTGACGAGCCGGATATCATTCAAAGTCAACTGCATTTGTTCTCAACATGAACCCACCCAAGAGTTTAATTTGACTTCCTCTTATCTAACTTCATTTTTCTCACGTACATCCAGTGATGAGCAAGAGTTGAATTGAATCGACTAGAATCCTATTCGACTCAGCCGAGAATTGAGTCTACAAAATTCGATGCGAGCAGTTTCGGATTTTTCCGAGTCGATCACAGCTTGAGTATACATCTCAATTTGAATTTTTTCCCACAATCTGCTTCATTAGGTTTTTAATTATTGCTTCCTCTTTAAATATTATTTATTTTCCCCTCGTGGAAAGTTGTATGAAAGATTTTACTTAATCAGAAGGTCATCTATCTCTAAAACTGCCCTTGCTTTTGGAACCTGAGACGAGTGGAAAGGACCATACATAGCATATCTCGAAAGAGAAAAAGGGTCGAGTTCCCCTGATTTGTAGGGCCTCGTCTACATTATGCTTCTCTCTCTCTCTCTCTCTCCGTTGTCGTCTATCTTCCTCTCAGTCCCTATCTTTCTTCATCCTTTTCTTCTTTCCTTCACCTTCTTTCTCGCTCTCCCACTCCGCCTTCCGTATGTCCTCCCTTTTCTGCTCTCTCGTGCCCTTTCCTCACTCTCCTTCTCTTTCTTTTCTTCGACAACTTCTCTTCCTCTTTCTCTCTCTTTCAAACTTACCAACACATCTTTAGCGCATGTAATATGTTTGTGCAAAGAGACACCTTTACAGAGGCATCTAACGTTCTCGAGTGCGGATGCGGTGCACCTACAGAGTCGAGGGTACAGACATGGTACAGACGACAGTGCCGCGAATACACCACAACGATCCGCACTCATGGTTTTGCGTTCTCCTGCGATCGGTTTTTCTTTTTTTCGCTTCTTCTCCTCTTTCGCGACTTTCCTACTCTCCTGAATCCGGAGACGTGCTTCGCAGGAGTGCCGATTGATTCGTAGTTCGTTCTTTGCAAAGTCGGTTTGCAAATGTTACCGACAATTGAAAATGTATGCTAACCTTTACATTCTGTAGATATTGAAATTTACCATCCAGGCTTTTGTTTTACGGTTGAATGTTCCGGCTTTCGTGATGTGTATAATGTGTGAAACTCATAATTTGGATCTAAGAACTTTTGACGCAGTAAGTGTAGCATTTCGCGCCAAAACAAACGTTTTACATCATACGGTTACTCAGTGGATATAAGCCAGCAGAATCTTCCCGGATATATTTAGCATCCTGGATGACTGTCTTATGCTTCATTAATAAAAAATTAACGTCTATATTTGAAGGGTTGTGAGACCGTTCTGCCCTGCAGGAGGCATAGGTCGGGGAAAGACAAGTGTCGAAGGTTCCGAGACAAATAAAAACAGGTCTCTAGAACTGAGTGAATTCGCCGTTTGCCGGTTGGAAAGCCTCCGGATCCTGTAGAGTGGATTTCATAAAGCGCGCCCTCTTCCTCTCGTAGCCTCGCTTCACGGTCACGTGGAAGAGTATCGATGTGTTTGATCGTTTTCAACCGTCAGTCTGGTCGCCTCTCTTGATATTCGAGTTTATTTCTGAAGGTATTGAGAGAGGAGAAAACTGGAAGCCACTCTAAAATCCTCGTGAGATTCTTTCCAGAATCCCCGATGGGAATCTCCGTGCCTTTTATAAGATGCCAAGTCAAAACGCCGGGATCGTGTTCGATGTGCACTCAGCTTCCGGAGACTAGGACTTTAAATTCGAGAGATCGATTGTCGATTGTCGAGAGAGTGAGATGGACACTTTCAATTCCAATAATGAAGGGATGAGTGGTGAAGTTGGAGTTGATAAGTGAAGTGACTTCTTGTGAGTGCAATTCTTCCTGGGATTACATTTTTATGGTGATTTCAATGCTCTTGTGAATGCAATATTGTCATGATTCAACGTGACATTAAATTTTCAATTTAAGGAATGGAGGGAGCAACAAATAATTTGGATCTAGTGGCAAGATTTCTTTTTCATCGACGGGAACGACCTCAAAAGTGGTGCTACTTTTTAATTCCCCTGTGTCGCGGAGGAACTAAGTATTTGAAAGGTCGGGGAAAATGGGGATTGCGCAGGAGTTATTTGTATTCTAGAAGGTCGACTAAAAGGTTTTCTAGACATTTTAATTTTTTCATTTCTTTCAGTAAAAGTGAGACGCGATATACTTATCTCCCTTCGTTTCACTTTCATATTTCCTTTTGACATTTCAAGAATGAGAACATATAAAATTAAGGGGGTAGCAACTGGTATCACAAATGAACTTTCAAGAAGAATGCGATTGAAATTTTAACTCAATAAAAAATTAACACTAGAGGGTAATTAATTTCTTGCATTGCAGTAAATTATGTCCTTTGATGAAGAATAATGTGAAATATTTTGTCCTCATTTTTATCTTCTGAACAGATTGAAATATAATTGTTAAACTAATATTAATTAGAAATATTATCTGGGATAGTTAAATTTTTACTCTTGACAAAATAAAATATTGATTAGGCCTTTTAGTTTGTATCTATTACCTCTATTTTCTTATACGATTGTCGATCTAAAAAAATCTGAATCAGGGTTCTCTTTTGATAATTATTTACTTTTCATGTTTACATAAAAAAAACATATCCTATATTTTTTTGAATCAGTCAAATCAGTTTCGTGAAATTTAATTCTAGCAATAGTATCTACTAATAATGTTTTCATCTTCAATAAATACAACAAAAAGCTAATAATCACTTTCGCTATTACAACTCCATCTATGTATCAGATTTTAATGCCGTATGCTTTGGAAGTTTGTCACTGTCAAGAACGTCAATATCGCGTTAAGTCTAGACTTTTCATAAAAGTAGAAATCAATACGCCATCAGATTCAGAATTTATGTGTCATAGAAATTCAAGTTTAATTAAACTTTAATTCATAAATTAAGGCTGCGTCTAGTCGTCCCGAAAAATTGGCAGAGCTGGGAAATGGGATACACCGACTAGCCAAACTCATGGAAAATATTTGACTAATCATCCCGAATTTCGAGACGAGACACTTCGATAAATTACATTGTTTGGTCTTCATTATACTAAAATAAATTTATATAGAAAAGTTTAGTGAAGTAGGGAGATATGATTTACTCTTTAAATTTCAATCATTTACAATTTTTACTGATTTCAATCATTGACTGAATTCTAGCTATGGATCAGTTATTTTTACTAATGAATTAGTAAGTTTTAATGATCCGTCATTAAAAATTAAATGATCCACAGCTAAAATTCAGTCACTGATTAAAATTAGTAAAAATTGTAACTGATTCAAACTCGGATTTAAATTTAGCGAGTAGATTCTTTCTTCAATTTATTCTTCAAAAGATATCTTTTAAGTTTTAAGTAAAAATAAAACACATTGAAAAGTAATTCAATTTTTCAAAGTATTTGATCTATAATTTTTTGCTCCTGCTGTTTTATTTTTGGCTCCTAAAGAAGTTGACTTCCCAACACATGAGTTCGAGTAATGCTCTTGCATTATGTACGAAGTTGGGTCCCAGGCCATTGCTGATACGATTGTACAGGGGTGTTGTGCAAATTAAGAACCTTGCATTGAGTCAGTTCAGTTTCGAAAACAGCATGCGATTAAATCTCAAATTAGTAAAGCGACACTTCTTTAAAGCGTCTTTAAATTTACATAAATCAAACTCAAATAGTTTTAAATTGAAAAACTAGCATTTATTTCTAAAATTTCTTACTTCCGGAATCACAGCCCGTCGACTTTCTTCCCCTTTCCCTCTTTTCTCTTAAATTTGAAAAATTCCCTAAAATATTTAAAATCTAAAATTTGGACCCAATTTTCCCCTTTCTCCCTTTTTTTACAAACATTCAATTCATTTTTTAAGAAACATAAACAAAAATTCAATACATTAGGAGACAAGATGTTTTAGCAGAGATTCTTTTTTTGTGATACTCATTTCAAATATTTCATAAACGATTCATTTTTCAACTTTTTAGATTTGAAGGATATCGTCGACGGCGAAAAAATCGCCAACGATTTAATCGAGAAAATAAATCCCGAAAATAAATCATCTCTGTAGTTGTAAATCAAAATAATGTTTTATAGAGGCATTACAGGCCAAAGTGCTCTAAAAGCAGGGGAAATAAAGAGATTTTTCATGAAAGTAGCGGAATAAATTCTATTTGATAAAATTAATTTAGGTACTATATCAAATTCAAATTCAAACCGTTAAAATATCTCATATTTCAAGTAAAAATATTGCATTTTTAACACATTTTTATTCAAATTTTTTACCAAAAAGACGAATTCAAACATTGTAGGTCCTGAATATCTCTGTTTAAAATTTTGTAATCAAGATTTCAAAAATAATTTCTAACGAAAACATCTTAATATGTAATAAAATACGTGAAATGGTGTATCAGAGAAAAGTATATTAGGTGTGCATAATTAATTTGGAGTTGATTATTATATGACTTTGGCGTATTTGAAAAAATTCTTATTATCATAATTATGATGAATAACATTTTTTCAATATCTGTTTTTTTACACTATAATCTTTGTTTAGCTGACATCAAAAAATTTAGAATGTCGGAGAGCTTTCGACTGATATTTTGCGATAATACATTAAAAACAAAATTAAAAGTTTATGAAAAAAAGACACAACAAGAAGGTTTTTCAAATATTCATTTCTGTGTTTTTGAAATTATATATTTTCAGCTTACTTCGAAAAATACTTTGAAAAACTGAGGGTTCTGTACTGAAAAGAATGCACTAGAGAAAAGTTGATGAGAATGACAAATTAAAATCTACCTACTGATAGAAATACATCTAAAAAAATGCAAACATAAGCATTTTTCAATTCTGTTGTGTATCTATTTTTCAATCTTTGATTGTCTGGAATTTTTTCCGATTTATCTTTATCAGCAGAAAGTTTTGAAGTGTTCAACTGATTTCTAAAAGCTAGCTAAAAATCATTTTTAATAACAAAAAAGACTAGAAAACTTGCTGAAGAAAATGCGCTAGGTACTTTCGTTCAATATTCACGAGATACCCATATGATATAAAAAGTTGTTAATAATAAGTGAAATCCCCTTTTAATCCCCTTTTTTTACATAAAATTGAACTACTGAAGCGCTTTGATCGCTGTTATTTGATTTAGAAACGCTACGTTAAAGATTAAAACGTTTCAAATTTTCTAATTGAAATATTTGCAACAAATTTTTGTTTGTGTAATTGTAATTTTCAAGAATGAAATATCTTGCATCTTGTATCTTTATTCCACCTCTATGAGGCATATAGTAAGACCTCATTATTGGTATTTATTCGAGTTGTAAAGCTTCACTGAACTTTTGCAATCGATTACTGTGTCAATGGCAGAATTCGTAATCACGCTCTATTAAAGTCAAACTTCGACGTTCAGTGCATCTAACAACCTTCTCTGTAGATTCGCAGGTGAGGCGAACTCTGGATTCAAATCCAACTTGATTGAAATTTTCACCCCTCGCCTGTGATTTCCTCATCCTATTTTCCTTCTTTTATTAATCAAAAGTTTAAAGACCAAATTAAATCATGAATATTCGACGTGCAAAGCTGAAAACTGACGGTTGATCAGCATTCTTGGGTGAGAACCATTTCCGAGAAATAACGAAATTGAAAGTCAAAGGACCGTCCTGTTCACAGAGTTCATTGATTTCTGACTCGCTCGGCCGTGTATCCTGTTTGAATTCAGAGTAATGATGTAGTATTCTCATCATTATTGCGGACTTGACTCACTACGTGATTAAAAACCTACTCCTCGACAAGTTTTTTAATTAAACTAAAGTGCACGAACATGTGAAAAATCGGGTCAATGACACAGACACACAGTCATCCAGGTTGGCCGTAAGTCAGGGAAAACCTGGAGATCAGGGAAAATTTAGGGAATTTTATTGGTCAGGGAAAGTTTGAAAAAAGTCACAGAATTAAAAAAAATCCTGCAAAAGTCAGGAAATTTCTATAAGAGGCACTTTAAGTAATCTTCAAGGATAATGAAGTAAATTTTTTTATTTTAAATTGAAATTGTTTTATTCCGTTTGTAGAAGATCTGTTCAAACTTTTACAAGATTAATATCTTGCTCTTTGCACATTAATGGGCAGGAAAAATGAAAAATTGGTCGGAGCAAAATTAGTGAATTTTGACAATGAAGTTTGTGGTTAAAAATTCATCTTTTTGGGTTGAAAACATAACTATCTTGGCAGAAAATTAACTTTTTATTGAAAATTCAACTGAAATCTTTCTTGGTTCAAAACTCAACTTTTTTTTTGAAAATTCGTTTTTTGGTTTAAAAATTCATCTGTTGGAAATTCATCTTTTTTATCGAAAATTGAACCACTTGGTTGAAGATTGAACCACTTGGTTAAAAAAACATATTTTTATGAAGATTCATCGTTTTAGTTTAAAATGTATCTCTTTGGTTAATAATTCGTTTTTTCGTTTGAAATTACGAAATGTCCCACCGTCCCGAAACTCGGGATGAGTATTCAAATATTTCCCATGCGTTTGGTTAGTCAACTAGTTCATCCCCTTTTCCAGCTGCGCCAATTTTTAGAGACGACCGGATGCAGCCTTAAAGTTAATTTTTATAACTTAAAATGTAACTGTGTGAAAATTGAACTTTCAAATTTTTGGTTGAATATTTACCCTTTTTAGTTGAAAATTCAACCATTTGTTTTAAAATTCATGTTTTCTATTTAAAATTCGTTTTCTTTTTGTACAAAATTTATCTTCTTGGTTGAAAATTCGTCTTTTTAGTTTTAAAATTAATCTCTGTTGGTAGAAATTCCATCTTTTAGGTTTGAAATGTCAGCTATTATATTTTTTGTTAAGAATTCATCTTTGCAGGTTGAAAATTCAATTATTCGGCTAAAAATTCAAATATTTTGTGGAAAATTTAATTATTTTTTTGAAAATTCAACTTTTTGGTTGGAAATTTAACTATTTTTATGAAAATTCGTTTATTCGCCTGAAAACTTGACTACTTGGTTGAAAATGCAACTGATTTTGGTTAAATTTTTATCTTTTTTGTTTAAAAATTCGACTATTTGCTTAACAATTCAACTATTTTGTTGAAAATTTGATTATGTTGCTGAAAATTCAAGAATTTGTATAAATTCGTCCTTTTGGATTGAAAATTCATCTTTTTTTGTTGAAAAGTTAGATGTCTGCTAAAAATGCAATTATTTGGTTTAAAATGTTTCTGATTTTTTCTATTCGAAAATTGGACTATTTGGTTCAAAATTTATCTTTGTAAGTTGAAAATTCAACAAGTTGGTGCCGGAATGCAACTATTTTCTTGAAAATTTAACGAGTTTGTTGAAAAGTCATTTTTTATGTCGAAAATACAACTGTTTTGTTGAAAATTCGTCCTTTTGGATTGCAAATTTCCCTTTTGCGATAGAAAAGTAATCTTTTTTGGTTGAAATAGATAAATAATTTTGAAATTTTCATCCGAAATTGATTTATTTCGTTTATGAACGTTTCTGTGTTAAAAATGTTACAAGATTAAAATGCTGATCTTTGAAAATTAATGGCCAGGGAAAATTAAA
Source organism: Andricus curvator (assembly GCA_932195095.1). Lineage (NCBI taxonomy): Eukaryota > Metazoa > Arthropoda > Insecta > Hymenoptera > Cynipidae > Andricus > Andricus curvator. The sequence goes on along the minus strand of CAKNYM010053191.1, from coordinate 1,101,630 downwards.
AGTAGGTAATGGAAAAATCAGGAAGAATCAGTCTTTTTCAAATAACAAAATTATTAGGGTCCAGAAAAATACCATCTTATTCGAAATATTATTTCTGATTTGTAAACACGAATATGGTACAGTGGAAGAAAAGATAGTGAAAATTAGATTCCACTATTAATATATTTTTTATTGCTTTTTAAAGCATTCGCTATAAACTGAAACTTAGAATTATTATTTTTCATGTAGATCAGAAATTGAAGAAACTAAAAACTAGATTGCTTTTTTCTTTGAAATCAGTGACGTATTGAAGTTTCATATAATTTTTTGCAATTTTTCTTTGTCGAACTATAAGTGTGTTTCAGATGTCACGTCATTTTACTCGAATAACGAAGAGAAGGAAAGTTTTGTTCACATTTTGGTCGATAATAGCCTCCCTAAACCATTTTTACTTTTTCGCCATAAAAAGCTGTGATAAGTGTCGGTCACCTGAAACTCTGCAAGCATCGAAGGTGAAACTTATTTCTCGATCTTGAAGCTTGGCTCTCGACATACCTCGAGCCATTCCAAGACTTGCTCTTTTTTGTTGTCTCCCACGCGCCTTAGACTCATCCCGTAAATTGCTGAGACCACGTTTCCATGGCTTCCTCTCGGATAGGCAAGATCGCGTTGCGAATCGTGGCTTTGTACATCCAATGAAATGACTCGTAATGCACTTTTCTTGTTTTTATTTGACTCTATGAAGAAAGTCACGTTCATATCGGCAAAACTCGACTACCTACGTAGTACGTATTTACAATACCCTGCCAGTTCAAAAGATGTAATGGTTGTTACTAAACTTTTCGGTTAGGAGAACATAATGTTTGGTTAGCACGCAAGTATATTTTCAATGCTGTTCCAACCAAATTTTAATTCTATAAAGGAACATTTATATTCATCGTTATTTCTCTAGACCCAGATATACTCCAGATTCAAGTCAGTCAAAAGTTACTGATTGGAAGTCAATTTTGACTGATTCAAATAATACGGATCCGACGACTACCAAATCAGTCAAAAGTGTCTTTGCAAATCAGTTATTTCAAATAACCAATCTGTTAAATTTGCAACTAAAAAAGATTAATTTTTAACCAAAAATGGAGTAGTTAAATTCGCAATTAAAAAAATTAATTTTCAACAAAAAAACTAATTTTTACAAAATAGTTTAATTTTCAACAAAAGAGATTAATTTTATACTAAAATTCGGAATCTTCAACCAAAAAAATAAATTTTTAACAAAGTAGTTCAAATTTTAACCAAGTATGAGAATTTTCAACCAAAAAATACGAATTTTCAAGAAAATACAAGTATTTTGAACGAAAATGTGGAATTTTCAACTAAAAAAAAGATTCATTTTCAATCCAAGAACAAACGAATTTTCAACAAAATAGTTACATTTGCCGCTAAAGAAGATGAATTTTCAACTGAAATCATGAACCTTTTACCAAAAAGGCGAATTTTTAACAAAATACACTTTTTTCAACCAGAAAAGATCAATTTTCAACCAGTAACTTTCACCAATAATATTAATTTAAAAATAATTTTACTGTTTTATTAAAGCAGACAAAAAATCAATCACTTCTATTGACTGAAAATTAGTCATTTTAAGTGACCGGTCTATTCAGTAAGCAATATTGACTGATTTATCTGCTAAAACGGCTGTTTTGTCAGTAGAAATGACTGATTTTTCATTCAAAGCAAGCTTGATTAATTTAATCAGGCAAATTTTATCGGATTTAAATTTAGATTGTACTGTACACCTCGTTCGCTGAGAAAACTGGTTTTTACCTGACAAAATTTGTTTGTTGTCCCAAAAAAAACTTTTGTTATCTCAACAAGGCACAAATTTACAATTTTTTGAGTTTTTCAAATTAGAAACTACAAAAAACTGAGCGAAATAAAACGATTAGTTGCCAGGAAGTCACATTTGTCAGAATCAATTCAGCAATGACTGAAGGACCCTGCAAGGCTTGAGGATTCTAACAAGAGATTTATGGTGGCATGATTAACAGAAGTTATCGCATGCTCATAGAATTTGATGTGGGAATGGGTAATAGTAACTTCTGACTCGTAAACTGGATCATATTCTAACGTACAAAAGCACCGCTGCATTAATATCTATTTTATTGGTCGCAGTTCAGAGTACCTTGTTTTCTATGAAACTTATGCAGATTCAATTTATTCAGGCTTAGTTACATTGTCCTGGACAAATATGTATTTAGAGTAGCGAATTAATTTAAATTGAGATTTTATTCAATTGGAAAGTTGCCCCATTCATATATACTGGAATACAATTCAAAATTTTTTGTATCAATAGACAACTGATTGTCTTTAATTTTCGATCTCTTTTGCTTTATTGATGCAAAACCATCATACATATTTCACCATTTGGATTTTATATTAAAAAAATATTCCGTGAACATTAATTTAAGTGTAGCATTTTCAATGTTTTTTTTCCATTGCCAATAGAAATATAGTAGCATTATAATCTTATCAGTAATCCAAACTTTCAAAACGGGTTCAAATATTTGTTGGGACAACCAAAAAATTTGTTTGGACGGACAAATGAGCCAACGTCTATTTGTTCTAGTGAGATTCTGGCCATTGCCCTAACTGAAATGGAGATAAATGAGTCAGTTTCTACATGGGAATGTGCTCGAAGCAGTAAGTTTAAATTTGAACATTTTCAGCGATAATTTTACAAAATTGTATTTTCTTACACGAGCGACAAAAAATCTTGGGACATGTAATCTGGTTCCTAACACTTAGTTCAGGTTGGCAATCATTAAAGTGTTATAAATATTAATGAATTCCTCAATATTTTTAAAAATTATGATACGCTGAATAATAACTTTTCATTTGTTAAAATTCTAGTGTTATTAAATTTGTTATCATAGACAATACAGCCGGAGAACATCACAGAAAAAACAGAAGTGAATTTTTGTTGTGGGTAACTTCCAAGTGGGTAAAGTTGAATCCCCCCCCCCCCTGAAAAGAAACAAAAGAAGATACAATAAAGTTGACATGGTGACCATACCCAAGGTGGTAATTTTTCTTGCACTTGAAGACTACCCTGAAATCGAGATAAAAACTGCTTTTTATTTTTTCCGTGATATTGCATATATAATGTCTTGCCGGTCATTGTTATAAAATTATAATTTTTCTTCAGTGTGTAGTTTATTATGATTAAAAAAATTCTAAAAGAAAAAAGTTATTTTGTTCGAAACTAATAGAAAACGTCAAGGACATAAACATTAAAGGTATCACGAAACTGCCCATATATTTAACACATTATAGGTACGTGCATAAGTAAATGAAAATGTTCATGAAAATCTTAAACTTTTTATCTTTGGCTTATTTTTTAATGTCCATGGTATAAAACTTTTGATGTACCTCTTCAATTACATCTGAGTAATGAACAAGTAAAATCCTTTGGTGAGGTCGTAACACATAACGAGAGCTAGCGTAATTGGTAATTCGCGTAACGTAGAGAAGAGATATTTTATGTGTCGTACTCCGAGACATACATTTATTGTGGGTACCTGCTGCAAATGCTGCAAATAGGTATATTATGTGCGACACCACGTCTGAGCACATATATATTTATTAGGTCGGGTTCGGGTGAGAAAACGCAAATCACCATGCAGAGAAGCGTCGCTCGTGCAATCAGTGAGCGGCGAAGCGTGGCTCGGCGATGATGTATTAATACCATTATCGTGCGATGATCACCCTGAGCTGAGCCTCGTTATTATCCGGTGGGCGGGAGTTCTGATTGGCCAATTTAAGTGTTCGATAGTAATGCAAGTACGGAATTGCTTGCTGAACATCTTCCGTCTTACCTACCCTTAATTAACCACCCTCTCCTTATCGAATCACACATTATGCCACCCAAATTCAAACCTAGATATATCGTCTTTCAAATTTGATTATCTTCTAAAATTATATTCAGTTATGGTTGATTAGTCATAAGCCTGGGGATATGAAGGTAATTCCAGACTTCACACTCTTTCCCCTATTACCCTCTAATTTCTGATTCTATTCCTCTTTTCCCGATTAAATTCTATTCCTCGATTATGACAAAAGATTAAGTATGCAGGAATGTAGTTAAATCTGCTTGTGTTAATTCTTTTTAATTGAAAAGTCTACTATTATATTTTTGGTCCAGAATTCATCTCCATCAGTTAAAAATTCTACTATTTAATAATAATAATAATAATAATAATAGAACTTTATTAAGTTGCCAACAAAGTACACAGTATATTCAGAAAATATTAATAGAAGAGGCACATTAAGGGCTGAGGTACAGCTTAGAGCTGTTTTGCAACCTGAAGCATTTGGTTAAAAATTTAATTATTTTGTGGAAACTTCAATTATTTTGTAAAAAAAGTCATATTTTTGTTGTTGAAAGTTCAACTGTTTTGTTGAATCTGAACTTTTTGATGAAAATTCGTATTTTCGGATTGGAAATTCAACTGTTCTAAAAAAAATTCACCTTTGGCTCTAAAATTTCACAGTTTGCTTGAATTTGTTTTCCTTCTTGACTGCAAAATCTTTCCTAGTTGAAAATTTGTCTTTTATTTCCGAATTCATCTCCTTTGGTTAAAAATGCAACTATTTTTTTGCAAATTCGTTTTTTTTTTTTAAGGTGAAAATTAATTTTTGTAACTGAAAATTTAACTATTTTGTTGAAAATTTGTCTTTTTGGTGAAAACTTAATCTTCGTAATTGAAAATTCATCTTTTTTGCGTTGGAAGTTTCACTAATTTATTAGAAAATTCAACTATTTGGTTTAAAATTAATTTTACGGATAAAGATTCGTCTTTTTGGGTTCAAAATTCAACCATATGGTTTAATTGTTTTTCTTCACTGAAAAATTTTCTTGGTTGAAAAGTCAACTCTTTCATTTGAAAATTTGATCATTTGGTTGAATATGCACCTTCGTAGGTTGGAGATTCCACTATTTAGTTAAAAATTCATTTTTTTCTTGAAAATTCGTCTCTTTTGCTTGAAAGTTCAACTATTTGTTTGTAAATACAACTGTTTTGATGAAAATTATTATTTTTTTGGTTGCAAGTTCAATTATTTGGTTGAAAATGAGTTTTTTTTTGTTGTTGCAAATTCAACTATTTGGTTGGAAATTAACTTTTCTTGGTTAATTAATCTTTCTAGGTTGAAAATTAACTTTTTTGTTGAAAATTTATCTTTTTGTGTATAAGTCAATTTTTTTTTTAATTCGATTTTTACTTAGAAAATTCAACTACTTTGTTGAAAATTTATCTCTATTGGTAGAAGATTCGTCCTTTTTGGTTGCAAATTCATCCATTTTGTTAAAAATGATATATATTTCGACTTGAAATCTTAGGAATATGATACATTGATTTTATTTAAAGGAATTTATTCCCCTATTTTCGTAAAGTCATCCAATTTCCCCTGCTTTGAGAGCATTTTGGGCTGTGAAGTCTGTAACTCTCAATTACGATTATTTTTACTTATTAGATAACTATTTTTGTTTTCACTTCCTTTAGATAAATATTTTTGCCCATATTTTCCTAATTCTTTATTTTTTATTTCTTCGAATCTCAGACATCCAATTAGACGAAAATTCAATGAATCCTGCGAAAAGCTGTTCGGAATTTTTCCCGCCCTTGCCATTCCTTTCAACCCTTAGTTGACTTTTTCACGAAACAAGGTCTGTCGCCGCTTTTTGCTGTGAACGCGATAATTACACCTCATTAACAAATAGCATTCTTTAAAGCTGGCCCACGTATACGAGGGGTGCAGAGAAAAGTGAGAAGAACACAGATAAGGACAGTCAAAAAGAACGCACGTACATTCACAATTTCACATATACCTGCATGGAGTACTTGTCGTTGCTCTTTGAAAGAACTCGATCGATATTCCACGTACGCCCCTAGCTCATGTTTGCTTCGGCACTTTTAGGCTTGAAGTACAAGAAAAAAATACGTGGGAAAACCTATCATCAGTGTGTCAAATATCGTCTTATCCATAAAAAAGTTCTAATATAAGAAACGATTCAGTATTGAAATAAAACAAAAATATTATTTGTAACATCGTAGACAGTATCATTCGAATGTCATCTTCATTTTAACTCTTAAATTTAAGTTCAACTTTGTTTTAACTTCATATTCAAAAAATATGAATCTGTGGAATGAAGTATTCAAAGTTGCGTAAATATAAAGTTGGTTTATATATGGATTCTGGCCCATTTAGAGTCAGCTTTGTGGAAGCTTTTGATACATTTGTACCCTCAGAGCATACGGAATGTAATTGGGATAATTTACAGTGTAATGATAGCAGCGTTCGGTATAGCCTATATTGACATTAAAGCAGACCCAGTCTTCCATGCAATTATACAACGCGATCACCTTTAACTTCTTCGTCAAGATTATTCTATCACTTTAAGTCGTTAATTGATTTCATCACTGAAAAAATTCCTACATATCCTTGTACTTTTACGAAAAACATATTTCGTACAGATTTTTATCATGCAATTATTAAGTTTAGCAATGCAATAATTCTTTAAGCGAGCATTCATTAATTATTATAGAAGAAATAAATGAAGAAATATAAAAAAAAAATGAGGAAGATTAAAATAAGATAACGGAAAATCGGAACTGATTAAAATAAATTAGTCATTATAAATCTTAACACATCAAAGCACATCAGATTACGCTAAACAAATTATTTTTACATTTTCAACAGTAAAAATATATTGAGAAAGTTTTCCGTGTAACAAAGAGCGTCCATTTCTTTCAGAGTGGAACGTGTATTTTTTGCATGTCGGTATTTCTTCAAAATCTTATAATCCGCTTTAAATTATTGTATATTAGAATACTGTTGATGAATTAATGACGCACTGGCGTGGGACAGCGAGGAAACAACGTATTGTCACTTTAAAGTCAATTAAATAAAATGCTAACTTTTAATAATAAAAATCAACCGTTATTTAAATAGGCTAGTTGAGAATCTACTAATTTACTTTCCTTATATTCTAATTTAATCTAATTCTACCATAATCCGTGTTTTAGCCCGCAAGTCAATCCGCACACGTCATTTTTAATATACAAAAAAATATTCAGATAGTTTTGCAAAATTAGCCCAGATCTAGGCTTACGACCACGATTGTTCTCGAAACTTTGTAGTGGAGTATAAACTTCGACTTTGTAATTTACAATTAATCGCGAGAACGATACGAAAGACAATTGTGTTTCAATTTGTCCTTTTCAGGACCACTCCCATTGAGAGTCAACACCAGACCGAGAGACAAGGGTCGGTAGTTGAACCTGCAATAAATATCAATTTAAAGAATTTAGCGCGTTGAACTTGGTTTAGAAAAAGCCACGTGTGCCTGTCACGAAAGTCTGGATACCGCCCAGACGACCGAGCGAGCCACGACTCTATAACACCACTACCATAACACACTATGACATTATGGCACACTACCCAGCGGTCGATTGGGTTCGAGCGACAGACCTAAGAAAAATGACCGCGTGGAAAAATAACGTCAGGGACAAACTCCCAACAATCACAAACCTTATTAGGAATAGTAAACATTTCCCAAATACAAAAATCATTTTACATTTTAACTAAATCAAATTGAATAGGCTCAAAAAATTATTAACAAATACGAACATAACTTTGTTGAAAAAATTCTATTTAAAGAATCGTTAATTAATACCGTGTTATATAAGAGACATTGAACATTGAAAATTTTTAAATTTAAACAATTTTAAACAGAATCGTCAATGGATCCACATCGAGTACATACACTAGAACTCACATTCGAAATATTCAAGATTAATCTTTTAATTCTGCTTTTCAGTTCATAATGGCTATGAAAAATAAATACGAAAACCGATAATGTCGAAATACTCGTATTAAGTATAAAGCAATGTAGGTAAATCTGCTTGTGTTAATACCTTCCTAACGAATTTAACCACCCGCTTCTAAATCTATCATACTCCTCTTTAATCCTCTTTAATGCAGATTACCAACATATATTTTTACCTTATTTCGACGAATTAGAATATAATGCAAGAAATATTACATCAGCTTTCAGAAATCAATGCCAAAAATATTCTTTAAGAAAAAAATGCAACATCAAAATAGTTAGTTGGTAGAAGACTTGAAAAAGAAAAGTTAAAAAAAAATAAAGATACAACTTTTTTCATATTTCCAACAAAAAGCGGCATAACAACCCATAAAAGTAAATACCACTTCGCATTTTACACTTTTCTCGTTTAGATCCAGAATCATCGAGCACTCCAGTTATTAGCCGTTCACCCCATATTCTGTACTGAAGCTATCCGTATTCAACCATCCACAAAAAAAACTGTAGTGGCATAAAGCGAACCAGTCTTTTAGGTTACGCAGCTTCGATCATCGACATTTTTTCACGTCAGTTTTCAGGTCTTGTGAGGTATTCCTGACCTCATTTCCTCTACATTGCTCAAATGCTTATCCCTATTACATGTTCAATTTTGCATGAAAGGAATAGTTGCTCGCATGGAAAAAATTTTGCATGACAAATCAACCGTAAGAGAATATGAGAGGCTGTACATACATTTGAAAATTAAAAATTAAAAATTGGGATTTTTACCTGCTTTTACGTTCCTCTTGCTCTTTTCAAACTTTGATATCCAGGATGGCGAGGAATAAACACTGTTCGTAAAAGAAAACAAGGATTCTGAGGAGGCTTATAAAAACACAAGTTGTCAGAAGAAGGTTCCTGTTTCTCGAAAAAGCTAAAGATTTATCCAATATACCTTTTGGATGTATTTTTAGCTTTCAATCCCGAAGACAATGATAAATTCTTCTGTTTTGAGACACAAGCATGAGCAGATTTCATGAACCTCTAAGAAAGCTTCTGAAAACTATAGTCTCACGACATTTTCAACGGACTTTCCTTTTTAAAAATTAATCAAAACAGTAAACATTTTAAGTCGAAATTCATTTATGGTCACGAAACCAGGATGGCCGCAGGTCAGGGAAAACATGGAAATCAGGAAAAAGCCAGGGAAAGTCAGGTAAAAGGCAGGGATTCGAAAAGAATTGAAAAAATCTGAGAATTTCTGCAAAAAGCACTTTTAAGTAATTGCATATTTTAGGATGTTTTAAAAGATCGCTAATTTTTTTAACATATTTCAATAATTGAAAAGGATTTCAAAGGATTTCAAAGATTTTAGGGTATCTTTAAAAATTCCAAGGAATCTCAAAGAGCTTCAGGAAGTTTCAAGGGATTTCACAAGATTTCAAAGGATTTGAATTATTTTAGGGTATTTTAAAAGATTCCTAGGCATTCAAGTGCTTTAAAAATTTCCAAGGAATTTCCAAGGCTTTTAATCATTTTAAGGGAGTTAAAAAAGTTTTCATGGGGTTTTAATAAATTTGATAGAATTTCGCAAGATATGGAACGATTTTACAGAACCTACTCATATAAGGTTTCAGAATATTTTTTTAGATTCCTAGGGATTTTATCAGTTTTTCGAGGATTTCAATGATTTAAATGGATTTAAAAAATTTGCAAGGTATTTCAATAGATTTACCAATATTTCAGGAAATATCATCAGATTGCATGTAATTTCACGGTATTTTATAATGTTTTAAAGGATTTCGAAGAATTCATTCATAAAAATTGAGGTATTTCCTAGTCTTTAAAGATTTTCAAATATTCCAAGGTATTTCCAAAAATTTTAATGAATTTTAAAGATTTTAGGATGTTTTAAAGATTCCTAAGAATTTCCAAATTATTTCAATAACTTGAAGGGATTTTAAAGAATTTGACAGATTTGAGGGTGATTTTAAAAAATCCAAAGAAGTTTCAAGATTTTTAAAAAATTTAAAGGGATTTCGAAACATTTTAAAAGATTTAAAATATCTTAGGGTAGTTGAAATAGATCGCAATAATTGTAAGTGCTTCCAAATGATTGTCATGATTTTAGGGTATTTTTAAAATTTCTAAGGAATTTTTAAGAGTTTTAAAATGTTTCAAGGGATTTAAAGGATTTTAAATTTTTTAACGTTTATTTTTAAATTTCAAAAAATGTTCAAGAGCCAATGTTCAAGAGGATTTTCAACGGTTTGAATGATTTTAAGGGATTAAAAAAATTTCCCATGTCTTTGTAAAAAATTTAATAAAATTTCGGAAGATATGGAACGATTCCAAGGGATTTCCGTAAGATTTCCGCAAATTTCAATGATTTTAAGGGATTTTAAAAGTACTCAACTTATTTCAATACATTTTCAAGAATTTCAGGCAATATCATTAGATTTAATATATTTTCTAGGGATTGTATAATATTTTAATAGATTTCGAAGAATATATTCGTAGGGTTTCAAAGATTTGAATAGATTTTCAAGTGTGTTTTGCAATTTATTTGAATTCTTCTGGAATTCACCCTGAATTCTTATTAATGTATCCTGAATTCTTTCAAATTCTTTTGAATTCCCTTAAATTCTTCTAAGTTACCTCAATTCTACTTAGTTCAGTGGATATTTTTAGTTTTTGTTCGACTGAAATCATTTGACTTTTTTCCGTTCCATTTGAAATCTTTTGAATTTAACTTGCATTGGTTTGAAGTGTGATGAATTTATCCCGAATTCGTTCAAATTCATCTGAAATGGCAGCCCTCAGAATAATAAATTAAAAATTAAAAATGATTTTATTCCGTGTAAAAAAGATTTGCTATTAAACATATTAGAAAATAAGAATTTTGGTCTTTAAATATTAATGGTCAGGGAAAATGAAAAATTAGTCAGAGAAAAATCAGGGAAAAGTCAGGGAGTTTTGTAAATGCAGTTTTCCGGCCACCCTGCGAAACACGAGATGATAATATTACTGTTTTCTCTCATTTTAACGAGTATTTGATCTATTTCTCACACTCTAAAAATTTGCCTGCAGAATGAGTCTGCGAATTTTATATTCTCTTATGAAAAAGCATTATATTACTTTGTAACTTAGCGAGCGTCGAACAATGCGAGACGGACAATGCAGTGAACAAAGGAAAGAGAACTCTAGAGTGGAAACTGAAAAAACTCGAGATAAAAAAGATGAGAGTAGCTTACAGAAATTTGGCATTAATTGAACAACCGAATTGCTATGACGAGGAAATCCGCATCGGATATACAAAGGAATGAATGAGAAAGAAAAGCTCAAAGCGAACGCGATAACAAAATGATGCTTCTGATGAATTCTATGTCAAGCATTCCACAGTACTACGGCACTGTTGCAATTATTTCTTCCTGTAGTAAAAAACAAGTACGAATAATGGTAGAATCTTCTTCGTCATCTTTTCATCGAAACGAAAAGTTTTTGGTAACTTTCTCAATAAAAAATCCTCTATTTTTCACCCAGATTCTCTTTGCATATACACGAATTATCTTCCCTAGTTTTCTCTCGGGATCAAATTTGAGTTTATGATGAACCAATTGCAGGAATTCAAGGAGTGGATCCTCAAAAGGAAAATTGAACTGAAGATAAAATTATTCAAAACTACCTGGGAAACATTTGTGAAATAAATAGTAACGTTTATGGTTCTTCTTGTGATTATAAACTCGAATTGAATGTTCAGCAGGTAGTAGTTGACGAGCTTCGCGTATCCAGCATAATTTCTCAGGGGAGGATTTCAACGATCAACTCCTCTTTCTCGTTCCCTTTTGCCCTTTCATTTCTCCTCTTGTTCCTTCGAAGCTTCTCTGGAGACATTTAGTTATATATTTAAGATACAAATCAAATTCCACTTGCGGCTTCTGCACTTGCTGCGGATTCTCTATTCAGATTAATCAGCCAACGCCTCCAAAAAAGAGACTCGACCTAGGATATCATCGAAGAAGCCATTTTCAATTATAAGTTTTTAATCAATTTGCCTTGGACGTGAGTTACTATCAAGCCGTATTTGGAGCAAAATTACTTTGGGATCTTGCCACAGAGCCTGGAGGAATGACACTAAGGCGGAGAGGACACCGAGAATATTGCCAGAGGCAGGCCTCTATACTCTACCCGCCATAAGAGCCGATACAATGCAGTCACAGACGCAGCAATTACAGTGTGCACAAGAAATGTTATCGCCTAAGTATCATTTCGCACATAATAGCCAGGAAAAATGCTTGTTCATTTTGTCTTAGAGCTTAAGCGGCACATCGCATGTCGACGTGTTGCGCTTTTTGCTGTATTATCTGGTTAAAGTGTCTAATGCGTGGGTATGATTCAGGAAATAATCTGGCGAATAACGTAATCAATTATTGATTTTATTATTAGGTCTCAAGCAAAAAAGATTCACAGACATACATTAAAAAATATTAATCGTTGTTTCTACGGCACAAATATAATCATTACAATCATCGAGCGTTTCATGTTCAAATTAGGGAGGGAGGTATCACGTGCGGTAATCATATCGGTAATTTGTCAATTTCAGCCTCTACCTTGACAGGGTGGTGCAAATATAGATTTTACTGTTCATAATCTCCGAATTGATCAGAATAATTATTGCAACCGCACTCATATAATGTTAATAATTAAATTAATGTTAACTTAATTTATACAAACCATTTTTTATAAGCATATTCTTAACTGTGGCATTTTCTCAAAGTAGATTATTTTTGTTCTTGACTGCAGTACTATGATTTATCATATACGTAATAATTAGTACAAGGATAGTTCGAAATTATTTTTTATCTATTTTTACTAAAAATATACTCACTAAATATACTAACCGCGAGTTTAGGCAATAAAAAGTGCTACTGATAAAGTGAGAACAATTGAAGAATCCATGTCCGGTATCAATCAAAGCGGAGCAATTAAAACCGTCTGTCGAGAGATGTTTAGTTTTATTTAAAAAAATTTATAGGATTTTTAAAGATTTTAAGGGATTTTAATGACTCTTAAGATCTGTATTTTGATTAATTTTCTGAGATTTCAGGAAATATCAGATCTCGTATAAATTTTGTGGGGTTTTATGATACTTTTATGGCTTATGAAAGAACTTCTTCGCAGGAAATGAGATAATGTGTGGTGCAGATGAGACACTGTTTGATAAGAATGAAAGAAATTTGTTGAGATGGTTTGGGCATGTTGAGAGGATGAAAGAAGAGCGGCTGACGAAACAAGTATATCTAGGTAAAATAAATGGTAGCGTACCCAGAGGCAGACCGAGGAAAGAATGGTGGGAATGTGTGAATGAGACCCTAAAACGGAAAGATATAAAAACCCAAAAGCTTGCATGAGAAAATGTATGGATGTAAAGGAAGCTAAAGAGGTATGCTAGGATAGAAAATTGTGGCGACAAATAGTTAATATGAAATGCAGGATGAAGAGTGTCAGTGCAGTGAGTTACGCCAAAAAGGAAAGACCTTGGATACTAATGGGCCCGAAAAGAGCTGTACATAATGATTTTGTGAAGCTCTTCGCCTGGGGTGCTTGCTAAAGTGATTGATCAACGATCTAGGCTGGAGCAGTGTTGTGGAACGAACGTGTCATTTAGATAAACAACACGAGAATTATGGATTAATCTAAAAGTCTATATACCCCCCACACCCACCCCCTTTATACCGCCTCGTAGACTTCCCATTCTCACTTTTCTCATATGAACTCCCTGATTCTCGGCTAGAACCGAGTGAATCACGTTTACTCCGAAAGGGATTTGGCTTAATGGTATAATAATAATAAAATAATAATAACAATCTGTAGGTATCAATTTGATAAGCAACAAAATGATCCAAGAATGTTATTCTTTTGTTTCTTTATATTGATATAGTTTTTTGTATCAATCGATCTATCTCTCGGGTAGTAAGTAACTGAATTGTATTTAATAAAACATGGCTGAAAATATTTGGTGAAATTACGTAACAGTGGCTGGGGGGTTCAAACTGCTTTGTTACGAGATGTTACATGAGGGAGGGGAGGGGTGAAAAATTTCCAAAAAATGTAATACATAATTTATGGATGGCTCCTGATTACATTATTAAATAATTTTCTATAAAGTCACAGGAGTATTACATATGACGCTCCTAATAATTATATATTTTGCTATGAATAACATGTTAATTCTGAAAAAGGGAAAAAACCACCGGATGAGACTCTGATTCAGAATTAATGGTCCTTTCACTTATTACTTTATCTCATTATACTCAACCACAGGGTGTTAAAGTATTTAAAGCGTATCTGAAAGTCTAGTATTGTGTTGCATTAAGGTTTCTGCCTCGCAATAGAAAGTAATGAAATAAGCTGAACCAAGAAGTTTTGTTGCTTAATTTAGACGTCTTTTCTGACGAGTCAAACGGTTAGCAGACAGGTGACGTAGGTGGACGAAGCCGACAGTTTCGTCTTTTGAAAAATCTGACTGAGCGTTGCTTTTATGTACACAACACGCTGTGCCACGTCGCGGAATACAAATCTGTGTAAGAGAACGGTCACGAAGAATCGAGGAGCATGTTGAATACCCCTTAATTTGCATACCAAACAACACTCTCGACGACACGAATTATTCTCCAAGTATAACACCCATGTATTAGAAATTCGAGACATTCGCTTCTTTTAAATGTTTTTTAAAATACTATTAAGTTCCTTAAAATCAGTGGTATTCTTTCAAGTCTAGAAATCTGGAAACCTGATCTGCTTTTATTTGTGAACTGCTCGGCTTCAGTTTCCAGTTATACTTTGCGGAAAAGTAAAAACAAAAAAGAGTTTGAAAGCGCGGAAACCTTAGTCAGAGGATAATACCGTCTCTACGAGTTCTTCGCCATTTTATCTTTTTTGTTTCTCTTTATAAAGAAGGAAACACGTGCATGAGTTGCCCTAGAATTTTCCAGAAATTCCAAGTAAATTCTTAGAAAATTTCTCAAAAAAGTAAGGGCAGTTTGATTTTATTTAAATATAGAAGAATTCTTTGAGTTAGACAGGAACTCGACAAGATTCCTGTGTTGAATTCTCCTAAGTGGAAATTTGATTAAGGCATTCCAGTCGAGATATTTTTTTTATTTTCGGGTTTTATATGAGTGTTAAGAAAGATATGTAAGAAGGATGTAACATTTACACCACATTGAAATAAATCAGTATTAATATCCGGTTTCAAAGCAATTTTGCGCGAGGGGTTATTACGTTTACAGACTATGTCTGCAGTCAAGACGTTTTGCAGTTGACAACGGCTATAACTGCCAATGAATAATTTATGGTTTCCGAGTCCAACGAAGCGATACGCGTTGTGACTTCATGGAGCTAAGCGAATAGTCGATAATTCGAGTAGGTATTGCTCGAGAATCATTAGGGCATGTCTCGATAAAAAAAGATAAGGGAAAAAAAAAGAAAATTTAACGAGAAGAGTCAATCGTCTCGAGCTTTAGTTGATTTTATTGGCACAGCCAAGGCTCTTAAATACGGAATCAGTGGAAACTCAATTATATAAAGTACTTAGCAGCAAATGTTCAGACACAAGTCCACCCAAACGACCAATCTCATAAGTTCTTAACGGCCCATAAACGCCTTCTGCAATATTGATTGCAATTGCATTGAAATAAGCTCGAAATAATTTTTATTGATGGTGCTTCTTGTCAATATTTGATCACCGTTCGTAAAAATAAAATTTCATGGAAACTTTGAAACGAACATTTTAGTATTTATACATGTGTTGAATCAATAAATAATTTAGGATGATTAGGAATCAGGCTAGATAATGAAAAATTTGTATCGTTTTTATATACTTGATCTGTTGACTATAGTTGTACAAATAATTCCAAGAAATTCATATGGCATTGAAATCATTTAAAAATTCGAGAAATAATGGTTACTGTTGCGAAACAATTTTCAACGTCAGTGGAGGAATGACTAATTGTTTTCAAATTTAAACGGTCGCCGTATTATGTTTCTTTATCATTGTTTGTATCACCAATTATTACATCTTTTTTTAAACTAAATTGGCTTATCTTGCCAATTTTGACAGCCTCTCGATAAATTTTCTTCTTAAATTCTACAAGTCGCCATATTGGATATTTAATTGTCGGTTGTTACAGATAATGACATATATTCTGAAAATAAACTTGCTTGTCTTGCCAAGTTTGAGAATCTTCCATTAAAGGTTGGAGAAATGAAGGATGTTTTTAAATGTCAACAGCTGCTGTATTTTTTTTAATTTTAATTTTCATATCCAGACTTACTTTGTAGCTATAATAATAGGATTTTTTCACCAAACTTGGGCCCCTATCGTTAATAACTACAAAAATTACCGTTTTCGCACATTTGCCTCCATGTAAATCAAATGGAAAACTTCAAATGCTAAGATTTGAAACGTATACATTTTTTGGTCATTGTAACAAATTCGACAAGTGAGAGCTAAACAAATTATCAAAGAAGTTTGAACATACTGTTAAAAATCTTTGTATTTTTACGAAACTATAGTAGGAAAAAACAAGTTGACTAACTTACAGTTTTTGTTGTTTAAATTCTGAAACCCGATTTGATGTGAAAGCATCGTGGAACCAAAAAAATCTCCTTAGTAACGAATGTGCAAAATTGATATTCTGAAGATGTTCGAACTTGATTCTTTATAAAAATTGTTCCTTTGCATGATCAATCTGATTTGCTTATTTATCGCGATTGCTTTTAGTTTGACACCAATGGTTTCTCAATTCATAGAAACAAAACTTTCATAAATTTAAGGAAACGAAACAACCATTTCATAAAATTGCAAGCTATCTGAAATAAAAATACAATTCTTGATTTCAGTTATATATTGTGTCAATGTATGAAGTAATCTGCTGGTATCGATTTAGGGCTTGTATTTTTTCTGTGTATAGGTGTATTAAAATTTGAAATGATTGAATATTATGTAAAATTATCTATATGTATTAACTCAACATTGAGATATATAAAACTTTTATCAGGAGACAATATCAAAATTTCCTGAGTTTGACAGTAAGCCAACATTAACATACTCTAACTAGCTTTAGGCGATACGTTAATTAAAACGTAGTACAACCTAGGTCAACATATTAAACTAGTTCATTTCAATTTTGACCCGTTTATGTCTAAAATATCGACAGAGCTTCGATACGAGTACAACTAGGACGCGAACAATAGTTCTGCGTGTAGTTAACGGGAACGGGGCTAGTCTCACAAGTCTCATCATCGAATAAACAGGAATACAACCAGCATCAAACCGACTGTTCAACCCCAACGACTCGAGCCTAACCATCCTCACATAATCGTTCTGACATCGTGGAGTGAACATGGTTTGGCCCGTCTTGAAACTGGTCGTTCCTCAATTCGATGTAGTGACAGGGTTGTTCGACTGATGTGGATATCGTGTTTCTCCCTATCGGATTGTGCAGAACGCATAGCTTGGTATCGTGTGACATTTTGATGGATCTGTAATAAGCTACCGCATAGTCTGCTGCTTTCGTGTTAATGCATCTTTGCACTATAGAATATAGATAGACCTCGGGAGTTCTTCGCGGCGTGTCACCTGTGTAAGATCAGTGCCACTCACTAAGTGAAGGTGCGGCAGAGAAGAACATCCCAGCCTCGGGTAAAAGGCACAAATGGAGATGTCTAGTGCAACCCAGGGTGATAAACGATTCATTTTGCTTGGATTCGTGATAAAAAAAAGTGCCACGCGTGCGTGCCGCGGATAAGCTCCACCATCCGTTTTCAGATGCATCGCTTTATTTTATAATTACGTCTGATTTACTATTGATGAGTCATTTTGCACGTTTAAGATGATTGGAAATCAGGCTTAATCGCGATAGCCGGTTTTTTCTTTTAAATCTACGCGATCTTATATTTTCTTCATGAGAAAGGGTATTCTTTTTGTTGGAGAATGATTTCAAACGTCACTTACTTTGTTCCTCAATTGCAACATATTTTTAATTGATCAAGACTTTTATATTGGATGACTGGTATAAAACATTTTTAATGATAAAGATAATCGATTCAAACCTTTTTCGAAACAATAAGCTTCATGGAAAACTGACCACAATCTTAATTATTTTGTGTTTGTGAAAAGTAGTACAAGATTTTTATACCCTTTTAATAAAATTAGCATGAACTCAAGTTGAGTAACATTTTCGCATAACGTTACATGCATTGCAGCTGCGGTAGCATTGGGAGAACATGGTGCACTAAATGCTAATTGATCGGATCGCAGGCAGGGTATCTAAGCACGTATTACGATTATCTAAGCAGCGTTAAAACCACTGATCCACTAAACTAAATTACATATAGAATTTATAATCATATCCTTCTTTTATTTAATTCTCTTTTTATTATCCTATTATAATCATTAATATTTAACAAGCATCTTATGATTAAAATTCTGCTTCAAATTCTATAAATACCACCACCAAATTATCTGAAATATATAAGTTTAAGACTAATATAGTTTTTCGTTTTTGATACATCATTAAAGTAAAAACTTTCACAAAAATTGGTAGAGCTTAACACGATACAAATGATTGCACGTTATGCAGAAAATATAATATCAGGAAACCGGTGGAAATTCTGCACACGCTGTATGTAACTAAAATGCACCTTCCATGTAATGTACGAGGGCTGCTCTATAAAGCAGCATACATCACGTCCGTACCACGTGGTTTATTGATAAGATGCACGTACCTCTCTTTCCTTTTTTTCATACTTTAGCAATTCTAGCAGAAACGTCGCCACTTTACCGTAACAGTTTCGATGCAGAAACCAGATGGCAAAACGGAGTGGGATTTTACGGTCGACAGATTACCACCATTTTTCTTCCGATATCTGTGATTCATTTTGTTATTATCGCTATATATATATATATATATATATATATATCCCTCTCTTTGATTCCCTTGAAATAACGTTAGATTTTAATATTCGATGTGTAGTAGATATTTGTTAATCAAGAAGTAAATCCCATTTGGCAGCACAGTCAAAAAATGTATTCAATTGAGAAAGTGTTTGTAAAAATATCATAGTTTTTGAGATATATTAAAACATTTGTTTGTTGTTTTTGTTTACTCTTAAGTCATATATCTATTTATACATTTTATTCATGCATATAATTTTTTGCATTTTTCTCAAAAGAACACTTGATCCAGATTCAAGATAGCTTCGATTCAATTAGCCCCAAGTTTTCTTTTTTGCTGATTTGCTCTATGCTCTAGACAGATTTCAAAGAATGCAGCGAAGCGTCTCGGTTGCCGTCTCTTAGTTAAAGCCCGCCCAAGCGAAAACGAGCTCAATTTTGTACGTCCTTCTAATTTTGAATGACTTCCATTAGTTTGATTTGATTACATTTATCCATTGCATCTAAATTCATTGACTTTTCTACTTGAATATAAATGTATTTACAATTTCTCAAAAAGGAATATAATTTCTTAATTTTTATGGAATCTAGGGAAATGATGCAGGTGATCTTTCTTTTCCAAGAAGCTTTCAAGTATGAACAAAAACGCGATTTTATTTTTCACCATCATTGCTAAAACTCTCCTCTTTTTTCACAATCCTTCTTTTCTCAAATATTTCTCACCGCATCTAGCCTCGTCACGTATTCTCATACAACTCCCGGAAAAGCATTCCATTGTGTCACTCGGCTCTCCACCGCAAGTCGTTTTTTATTCCCCCGTAGAAAGGACGTGGGATAAAGTTTCGGTTTTTAATCTCTTCTCTGATTACAACTCAGAACTTACTTCATATTTTTAACTAAAAAATGCAATTCGTTAAATAAATTCAGATTTTAGAATCCTAAATAAACAGGGTAATTCTTCTTGATGGGTGTTTCACATGTACAGTCAAACTTAAAATTACTCAATCATTAACTTGATTTATAAAGTCCACAAAAAAGGCCTGCAGAATCAATATAATATAAGAAAATATAAAACTAATATAATTCTAAAGAATTTTTTGAATGAGAACTAAGTGTATTTAATACAAGAATAGTTGAAGTTATAATTGCTTAGAGAACGTACTTAAATTACGTAACGGATTATCGGCCCTCTCCAGACCCCCTCCCCCTTTTAACAATGGAACCATAACAAATTTACAGAGTTCCTAACCCCCTCTCCTTCCGTAGCTGTTGCGCAATTTAAGTAGGGCACCTTATTTAAATATACACGGAAAAAATATATAGCTAAACTAGTGATATATTGTTAGAAATGAACCAACGATTTTGTTAAAATTATTGAAGCAGGGATTTCGAGCAGAATTTATTGCTAGTATTATTATTAATGAAGCACATAAATAAGTCGTAAACGACAAATATATTATGTAACTGAATGAAACATGTTGAAACTCTGAATATGGCTCTAACGAAATAGGATTAATTTTGACAGAGGTTTTAAATTTATAATTGATTTAACAGTTTACTTTACAACTAAACATATTATAATGGCCTGTTTTAAATTAAAATAAGTGAAATTAATAACAGAACTAGTTTTTAAACATATTTCTAACTAACCAAATTATGACATCTGAAACTCATGACGTCACATAGCTAATTTAAAGATATGAAAATACTTGAATCGAGATTACAGTTGGCTATTTAAAAAAAATTACTTTATTCAAATATATTTGTTTTATTGATTTGATTTTCCAGTATTTTCCGTCTAAGCGACAAATTTTTCTCCTGGTAGTTATTTATTGCCATATTTGTGTTTTTGCCTCTATTTTTGACGAAAATCGTAATTTCAATTTAATTTAAATATACCTATAATTCTATTCATTCTTTTTTTTATTTTGCTTAAAAAAACTGTATACCACGGTCCAGGGACCTTAAACGGGCCCAAAATGATCATAACTATCAATTAACGTTAATTTACGTAAAAATAATAAGTGTTTTGCAGGCAATAAAACTAATGGAACCAGACGTAGGCTAAAAACTAATCCAAATTAGAACAAAAACACTACACCTAAGCGTGAAGAACTACCCTTTGTAAGCTGAAATATCAAATTGTGTTTTTTTTTTAATTTTACACGCAATCCTTTGGATATTTTAGTAATTTAATGTCTTAGTACGATATAGGAAAATGGAAAATATGATTAATTTGGTCAAATTTTTTCCTTGTCCGGTATATTCTGTTGTATTTCCTACCAAACACTTATTACTTTCACAGAAATTAAAGTTAATTAATAGTTTTCACCATTTTGGGGCGGTTTAGGTCCCAGAACCGCATTTTAACTTCATTTCTTAATAAAACAAAAATACACATTTATTTCGTCACTAAATGAACAAGTTTAGGAGATGCATGAGGGCACAGAAAAAACAGAATTGAATTTTTGTTGCGAGTAATTTGCAAGTAGATAAAGTTGAATTTTTTCGCATCGAAACAAAACAAGATTTAATAAAGTTGACATGGTATCCATTTCCCATTTGGTAGGTAAATCTTAGCACGTGAAGTTAAATTTTATTGCAGGTAAAGATTACTCTGAAATCGCTGTAGAGATTACATTTTGTTTTTTCTGTGAGAATTAAACATCGTTTTTTTTAACACCCTACTGTATACTTATATTTCTTAAATAAAATAATTTTCACAAAAACGTAAAGAATACAATATTGGAAAGAATTTTTTGAGAAATAAAATGAGCTATTGTTAATTAAAATTTAATGAAAATTACAATTTTTTTCTAAAGCGGAAGGTATAACACAAATATGAAAATGACTATTTAAATAAACAATTATAAACTCAACTATTTTTTAATAATTCCGCTTAAATTTATTTTAAGAAATGCTTTACAAATTATCAATAGGTCTTTTTTTCGATTTTATATATCAAGTTGAAGAATTAATTAATTTCAGCTTGACTGTACACCTATAAAATCATTAAACTACTCGAATTTAAAGTCCTATCATCTACAAAATTATTTTCCTAATTATAATATCTTGAAAGAAAGCAAAATACCAGTGAGGTCAACAAAATTATAACTTTTCTTCAAAATCCTAACTTGATACACATTTTATGTAGATTTTTTAAACCTCATTCCTGTACAGATTATAAAACAAATAAGTTTTCCTTTGCCTGAATTTTAAGTTAAACTTTTTCACTTAGAAATGCAATGAATATGGACTTAGTCGATTGTTCCATAGTCTAAAAAGGAAGCTTTACTTTGTCCTGTTTCCTTTTCACGTTAAGCTCTCCTGAACAGAAAATGGGACAGTTACATTAGAAACTCAGTAAGGAACAAACTTTTTCTCTCTCAATCTTAGGCAGAATAAAAGATGATAGGACGTGTCGCGACGAGCTGGAAGAATTATGATTCAAGGAAGTCATTTTTGAACGAATTCGTTCCTTTTCGCGAAACGTTCTGCCACAACGGGAGTCGTTATAACTTCCTCAACACCTCACTCTTACAGAAACTTTAAAACTTCACGAGAACAACTTTCAAATTTTTTGCGGCTTCGAGTAACTGTCAAAGTCGAAAGTTTGCATCGATGCTTCATCGTGAACTTCCCTTTTCATTTACAGTTATACTGTAGTAGCATATTATACTATAGTATATCTATAGTAGTATAGTTTCATTGATTTTAAGTTTTGGCAGATAGATGGGGGGGGTATGACAAAAGTCTATGAGGGGGTCTCAGGGGTCTGGCCAAAGTCCACATGGACACGCGTTCGTCTGAATCTGCGAACTTCTTCTCAGAAAAACATGGAAAATTAAGAATATTTTATCGAATTTTTACTTTGTATCATTAGGCTTATGTTTACAATAAAACCCTAATTATCAGCAAATCCACTGCTCCTTTTTGGCTTCCTTGCTTTTAGATGCCAAGAATATCCATATATTTTCATAAAATATGAAAGAAGTCCACATGGACAGAGAAGACGGGGGGCGGCGGGTCTTGAAAAGTAGTCGCCGTTTGTCAAAAAGTTGTAAAACAATTGCTGTCCACGTGGTAGATGGACGGAACTAGATAACTAGTAGAACAAGCAACGCATAGTCGGGCAAACTAAGAGAGCAGTCACATGTTAAGTAGAAACATACCGATTAGGTCAGGCATTCACACAGTAGTAAACGAAATTAGACTTTCATATTCTTATACCTCGGTCTTTGTTGTTTAATCATTCATAATCTTATTTTCTGCCACTACACGGATTTAATTAATTTTCTCAATGTTACATTAAACAAACTAAAACAATTTTCCGCCTTGTTGTTGTGTAGAAACGCTGATCACGACGTTCAAGTAATATCCTTATTTTAGAAACATCGCTCATCTCCAAGGCTCTAGAAACGATCGAGTATCAACACCTAGCTACACTGTTAGAAAAATCTCTACTAAATTTAGTATACATGTAATGGAAGCAAGAATGCATAACATGAAATTCAATTTAGTATAGCAGCGTACAGTAAATTTAGTATATTCATACTGAATTCAGTATACACGAATATGAAATTTAGTATACGCGTGTACTAAATTCAGTATAAATATACTAAATTTACTGTACGCTGGTATACTAAATTTAATTTCATGTTGTGCATTTTTGCTTCCATTATATGTATACTAAATTTAGTAGAGATTTTTCTAACAGTGTAACTAATGTCTTTCATGAATAGGTCCTCTTATAGTCGTGCGATGGAAACTCGCGTTTAAAGCAGTTCATGAAAATACTCACAGCATCGTCTTGAATTACAGCAGCACATTTTGCCTTATTTGAGAAGTTTACTCATTTAAACGTGCATTCTCTACTGTTGCTACACCCCCACTAGACAAGTTCAATAAGTAATGCCGATTATATGCCGATAATGGCTACCGAGATCGCTGACAAAACTGCCGAGGAGCTTCAGATAATGGCTAAACTTTTGGAATTCGCTATCATTTATTTATACTATATAGAGTCTCCTCAGAATATTTCATTTTCGCTGCAGAATAAGGATTCTATAAATTATAAGGCTGAGGAAATATAAGTTTATAAAATTCAATTTCTTAAAACAAGCGTACCATAGCTCGAAGTAACGCTTACACACAGTGATTAAGAAAATGATATTAAGGCAATAATTCAATAATACTTGACTCACGAAGTGTCTATTGCTATCGATATAACCGCATTGTCCGGGACAGTAAATTAACTATTCGCTGTCAGATATTTTAGGTCTTTGGTCCTCGTCGTCTCACACTGATTTTTTATTCACGTCACACGTTCCAATTTCACTATTCTCGGAGATGCAATTTTCAAGTAAGCTTCCTCGAGATTGATCGACAGATTCACGTGATGTTCATTAAAATTTAACCACTCAGCTTCAGGCGTTAGTCCTATGAAAATGTTGTGGCTTAATATATTAGCTAAGACTTTTTTTATTAATTTATGAAAGTCGCAGAATGGGAACAATGAAGTTGAAATCTCCATTGTAAAAGTCTGAATGATTTATGTGAAAGCTAGTAGAACTTAACTTCTAAGCCCTTATAAGCGTGTAAATCCTTCCCACTAAAACAGTGAACGCAGTACTTAATAAACAAGTCCGCGCAAGTAGAAGCTCTTCTCACAAAACTTTATAAAGGCTCAATTACTTTTTAATAATAAAATAATAATTCTCCATTAGGGTGTTCCGAAAAATTGACTTTCGAATAGAGGACATGCCCCCCCCCGCCCCTTCTCTTTTTGTGAGGTATCCAGAAAAAAAATTCCCCCCAAGTTTGATCCAAATTAGTTCATATTAAGACGTGTCGTAAAGGCCCGGAAAATCCCATAAGTTTACCACGTGAAACTTTTTTCGGAAAAATGGTATTCACTTTTCGGGGTTTTAACTTAGCTCACATCAGATTTTAATAATTTGTTGGGGAGTCTCTAACGAATAATTTTCGCTAAATTAGAATAATAAATTACAATTACACCAAAAATGCCCCAAAAGACTGGAGTTGACAATTTTGCGTCAAATTTACGCATATGAGCTCCGTTTTTCCCTCTTTTGCGAATAATTATTTTTATTTAACAAGTGAAATGTTTTTGAGCATTTCGTTCTACTTTGTAATTGTCTAAGCAATTTATATTTGTTTAAATTAATTTTGTTTCTACTAACTCATTGAAAGGTACTTTTCTACGTTTAATCGGACAATTGAAGGGTGTCACGGCAAAACCATGTAAGTGCCACGAAAGAAACTTTTCAGAGACCAAAAAATGTTCTGAAAACTCGATTGATATTTTAAACAAACAAATCAGAAAGTGCATTTCTGATTGGTAGAGCTCTATAGCTCTAAGTTGTTCTTTAAAAGTCTAACATAGAACATATCGGTCAAACACCAGAAACATATCACAAGATAAGTAGAAGGCTCAAAAGTGAAAAATTACAATTTTTCCAAACTTTCAAAAAGTTATTTTGTCATGAAATATTTGGTAACTTTTTTTTAAATAGATTACAAGCTCTAGTTTTTTTAGTTTTTTTAACAAATATTTGTTATTTCAATAATTTGTATAAAATCTTAACATTTAACGATAAGCGATATGCTTGATCAAATTTAGAAAGAAAAATCCAATTTTTTAATCGCATTCCCATCATAATGTACCATTAATCTTTAATAAATTGTTTAAACACTTGAATAAGCTGTTCAACACAAAATTTTGCTTTTTAAATTGAGAAAATACTGCATCAGTTACAGAAAATAATAAATTTCAAAAATGTATTCTAGATCAGAATTGTTCAGGCAATGAAACAATTAGTAAAAAAATGCTTTGAAACATTTAACCTTTCGAATATAAATAATCCATGACAAAAAAGGAAAAAGCGGAGCTCGTATGTGTCAACTTTGCACAAAATTGTCAATTTCAGTTTTTTTACGCATTCTTTTAGATTTTTAAGTGCTGGGGGGCGTCAAAACTGAAAGTAATTTGGCGGAAATTATGAGATTTTCCGGACTGTTTCGCCACGTCTTAATATTAACAGATTTTGCTAAAGCTTGGAGGAAATTTTTCCGGTAACCTTGTAAAATGGAAGGGGTGGGGGGTTACATGCCCTCTATTTGAACAAAAAATTTCAACCACCCTACTCCGTATTTGTAAAATTGATTAAATGCATTTTTGGAAAATAAAGTTGTATCACCTTTAACATTTTAAATTGAAGGAAGCTTCAGAATATTTTTTTCAACTTATCCATCTTTTGCGACATGAACGTGTAAAGTTTCGTGAAAGCGAGAAAATTTGCCAAGTTACGTGACGTTGCACTCGAGTCCAAAGTAGAGTGCAACGTAAATTTCCAATCGAACGCTTCTCGACCCGGAAAGGTCGTAATTGGCATGTGAAATTGCTGGGTTTCCCTCGAGATTCTCTTGAGATTTCAATAAGAGTCATAAAAGAGAAGTACGACCTATCCCTTTCCTGAAATCATGAGAATTTTAGTAGTTCCACCATTATATTCCTCCGTCCACAGGTGTCGTCGGATTTGATAAAGTTACGAATCATCCTACCAACTTCCTGCCCAAGTTTCCTTTTCCCACGTTTTCCTCTTATACAGACCAGATCATTTTAAGTTTTGGCCTCAAAGTTCCTTTTAATCCACTCACATAAAACTCGATCGTATTATTTTCCGTTCTAATAAACTTGATCAAGTGTTTAATCTTTTTGTTTTTAAGCGTTTCTTCTTCTGGACTTCTTCAATGCTGTGAAATGTTTTGGAATATTCTGGAATCGAATCTTTTAGAATCTACTGAAATTCTCTAGAATGGTTTAGAATTTCATTAAACATGCATGATTTATAAAATTATATAAAATTTCTGGAGTTTTGTTGACTATTCTGTAAGAAACTGAGATGTTTACTGTTCAGGGTGTCTAGCGGACCGGAAAATCGGGAAAAACCCGGGAATTTTATTGAGAATTTGGAATTTTATTCTTCTATAGCAAAATTTACTTTTTTCTATCTTATCTTCTTTTCATTATTCAGTCGAGAATCAGAGTGAGGAAAATCGTATTGATTCACGTATCGTATATATATGATACCATCAGAGTTTTTTTATGCTTGCTGAAGTTGTTTTAATGTTAATTAGGAGGTTAATTATATGAAAGTAAAAATTAACTAATTAACTAGAAAAAGGGGATCTTTTCAATTTTTTAATAAGATATTGTGAAATTTTCTAGAATATTTTGAAATTTGTTACATCTGAATTCCAATGAATGTCATATTTTTTAGGCTAAGTTGCATCGATCTATAACCATAATTTTCCTATTTTTTCATTTTCTGGCACAAAAATATCAATATATTATAAAAAACAAACAAATCCGTAGGATTCCGAATATTTATTAACTATGATTTTTATCAAATTTAATTTTTTTAATTTGATCCGTAATTTTCCCCGGGAAATACGGCATCTCACTTTTTGCAATAAAAAAACTATCAATTAAAAAGTTAGCGCAGTGATTACACTTTCATATTAGTACTTGTTCTACGCTCCTTTCTAATATTTTTCATATTCAGTTTCGATTCTAAAAGACCCAATTAGAAGTTTTTGAGATTTCATGCCTTCGTGATTCGACAGCCGCTTGGAGAAATGTAAAAACTTGACACGTGTATTCTAATATAGAGCACACTTCACGCTACAAATTGATGTAGTGCAAAGTTTCGAAAAGTTCCCTATAGCCGGAAAAAAACTAAACCCTATTTGATCCACACATACTCGACTTGATCCATAATTTCTCCGGTTGGCGGTAGTATATTCTTCTATTTCTAAAATAATCTATAAATTTGTTTGGCATTGTCAGGATAGTCATGAATATTCTATAATGTTCTTGAAAAATATAGAGTCTTTTAGAGTATCTTAATATTTTGTTGAGGATTCAGAAAATATCCCAGAATTTCCTAGGTTTTTTCGAGAAACTTTTAGAATGATCCCTAACATTCTGGAGTAGTCTGGAATTTTATAGAATGCTTTAGAATTTTACTGAGCATTCTGAGAATTTTCTAAAATTTTCTAGAATATTCTACTTCCTTGCTCAAATTTTCGTAAAATATCTTTATCTCTACACTCAGAAAAATGTTTGTTTGAATCAAACAAGAAAACTTGTTTGAATTCATATCATTGAAAGAAACAAATGTTTTGCTTCAATTGAAAAAAGGTTTATTTAATTTTAATAAATAGAAAATATTTGCCGTATTGATTGAAAAAAATAATTTGTTTAGTAAAATATGTTTGATTTAAACAAAAAATTGGCTTTTATTAAACAATGCATTTGTTTTTTTTTTGTTTTATTTGAATTTATAAAAATATTTATTTGATTCAAACAAAAAATATAATATAAATATAATGCGTTCTGATTTAATAGAAAACTTAAAATTAATTGAAAAATTGACGCAATATCTCTGGTGTTGGAACTACTTGAATATTGGGGCTTTACATTTTGGATATAATTGAAGATTTTGCAGGTGAGTAAGTCTTTATCATTTCTTACCTCCTTTCTTCATAAAGATGATTTATGAAATCGAGAATGTTTTTTATAAATTGTAATTATCGCTGTATACTTAAAAGCCGGAACACTAATATATATGTTCAGTTCAAATGTCTAACTCTGATTCATCTCTCATTATTCTACTTTATGATTTTCAAATTCAGAAATGAGAAGCACAATTAGTAATTAAACTGAAGTAAACATTCGGATTGAATAAGTGTTCCTGCTTTTACATATATGACGATAATTATGATTAAAAAAAACATATGATCGAGCTTATACATTATATTCATAAAGAAACTCAATTTTGAGGTTAAGTGTAAAACGAAAAAGATTAACTTCACTTGAACAAATTATATAATTGATTTAAAAAATAAATATTCAATTTAAACAAGAGCGTTACTCAATTTAAACAAGAGATTTATTCTAACCAACCAAAAATGTGTTTACAGCAAATGAATAAGCACAAACAAAAAATGTCATTGAATCAAACAAACATTTGTTTGACCCTATATCAAAGAAATAATTTGTTTGATTCAAGCAAAATTTGTTTGATTCAAACAAACATTTTTCTCAGTGTATATTTTTTACATTCTCATCTAGAGAAGGTATTAGATTTGTGTAAAATTTGACCCCCCCGGTTTTTGTCAAATGTCCACGTTTAGAGACCTCCTGAACCCAAAAAACAGGTTTTTACGAATGTGTCTGTCTGTCTGTCTGTCTGTCTGTATGTCTGTCTGTGAACACGATAACTTTCGAAAGAATTGACCGATTTGACTGGCCTTTGGTATACTCTTTTAGTCTCCTAAACGAAAGGTCAAGTTCGTTAGCCAGCCATTTTGGATGAAAATTCAAAAAGTGAGGGCATTTTGAAAATTTTTTGGACCGTTTTTTTCAAAATTTGGAAATTATATGTACGACTGCTTATAGTAATTGAAAATTCAAATATTTTATTCTTATGACATTTTTCGATAAAATGAAAATTTTCCGAGTTACAGCATTTTCAAAATCCATAAGAAAAAACGAAAATTCACATTTTCAGCCAAACAACGCACGATACGAAAAAAAGTCACGACAAGAAAAGTGTTTCTTTTTGCACGCCCTACAAGATTATCATAATGACTTTTTCAATTTTCTTGAAAAATCGAAAATTCACATTTTTATTGCACAAGAAGTAATGAAAAATCCAAAAAATCAATTTTACGGTCAAACTATGCAAGATACGACAAATGATGGCTGGACTAAAATTGTGCATTCAAAAAAGATCTACAAATTTCTCATGGGTCACTTTTTGATAGGATGTGTAGTTTTTGTTTTATTCGTAAAAAATAACATTAACAGTGAAAAAATCGGCCCGATAAGCGGGCACATTCTCATCAAAACTTTGCTTATTTACTTTATTTTTCATCTCGGGTGTGTTTTTTCACAATATTTCATTGTTTTTATGTTCTCAATACTATTTCTAACGATTAAAACAATAAAATATAATAATAATTTAAACAATTTATTCTGACTGAAAATCTGACTTTTATTTCAGAATGCGTTTTGATCTTTATTTACTAAAATAATTGCTCTGAAAAAATTCGACTATTACATTTATATTTCAAGAACTATGCTCCAAATAGACGAAATTAATAAATAAATATATATATATATATTAAAAAAAAAAAAAAAAAAAAAAAAAAAGACTTATTGGC
>CAKNYM010053191.1:1049283-1071471 GCA_932195095.1 Andricus curvator | reverse complement strand
GTGACAGAAGTTTTCGTGGGACTGACGTTAGAGCTGGACTCTCCACTACACGGTGAATCACTACTTGACTTGGACATGATTTCAACTCGCAAAACAAATTTCGCGCATAAAGGTGGTAGTTGGGTGTACAATCTAAACATGAACAATACAAACAATAAAGTAGCCTCGGACTGGACTGAAACTTTGATTGACTAAATGCATACACACGGTAAACGGAAAGTTTGAGTTTCAGGCGATGAATGGAGACTGGGTGTTTGGAATGCTAGAGGAGTGAATGATCTTAAAGTAAGAGAACTACGAGAAACTATGCATGCTAGGAAACTAGATATTTTATGTGTACCTGAGACAAAGAAAAAGGGATGCGAAAGTAGAAACATAGAAAATGGGGTGTTGAAAAGCGGTTTTGAAATATGGTTAGGAGTAGATAGGGAATCACATGGTAGTCAAGGGGTCGGTTTGATTATGAATGAAAAAGCAAGATATATGTTCCAAAAACGACTTAAATACTTCTTTTCTCCCCTTTTCAGATAGTTGGATAAAAATCTTTCTGATTGTAGGATTTATTATAAAGATACGGAAATATACGCTAAAGTAAAGGAATTACCTTCTTCATTTTAAATCAAATACAACTTTAGTCATTTTTATCTGAAGAAGATTGAACATAACATATGGTCGTGGCGAAATTTTGGGTTTCTATTATACGATGAACAGAAACGAGCGTGAAGCGCGAGGTTCACATGATGATCAAACGAAATATCGAGCGCGAAGCGCGAGTGTCGTGATGAGAATGTGTTCCTTAAGGTCGATAGAACCTTAAGTAAATTAGTTCTTCTTTTTATGTAAAACTGACATAATTAAACCAAAAGCAGGTCATAACGATGAAGCTTTAAGAGAGTATTAGCCCGCGAAGCGTGCACTAGCGAGGACACGAAGTATGAAAACCTAGACGACAAATGTGAGCGCGAAGCGCGAGATCCAACAGGTGCGCGCCCTAGGCGCGCTGAAACTTGCGAGCGAAGCGAGCCGCGCGCGAAGCGCGCTATGAGAATGTGCCCGCGAAGCGGGCGGATTTTTTAGTTTTTGTTTATGAAAAAAAAATGTGAAACATAAAAATTATTTACTTTTGTAAAAGCGTTACCTATTTCCTGTATTGTTTTTTTGGATTAGGAAATGTGTGGCTTGTAATATGTGTTAATTATCCATGAAATTGATATACTCTACATTCCAAAGAAGCAATAAAACTTTAGAAGAGTACAAGGTTTCTTGAACTAAAGAGCCCAACTTTGAGGAATCTTGAACCGATGAAAGACTAATGATCTTCTTGGGATTCTTTGCACGTCATGTCTTACTGATACAGTATCGAAACCGGGGGACTCGCATGGGTATGATACGATAATACGTAAAGTTAGGATGGTACCTATATTAGCAGAGTATAAAATACACTGAACGAACGTGTTATTAGGAGTATGCAGTAGCTTCGTTATCTATGCTGACCACATGCTGCGTAATCTTCTTCATTATATCCGTCTACCTGTTTTACATCTACGTTGAACGAAAATGTTTGTACATTCCATTAGATAACGCGTCCTACCACTTGCTGACTGTTCGGTTCTTCTCTTTGGTGCGATAGGTGCAATTCGCTTATGCAATGACAGTTTACACCCTGCAATCCTCACGCACCGCTGACTCAATTATCTTTCATTATTTGCAAAATAAATTTGCAAACTCATTGGCGTATGGATGCTACAATTTAACCAACAATATCGTACCGGAGGTGTGATTAAATCCCTTTCATAGTAATCATTACCATTATTATCAGGCTGTTTTCATTGGCACTTTGCAAGGTTGATAGTTCTTCAGTACTATAGATCGATCTCGCTTGAATCCAAAAGAGGATAATTAATTAATTCAACAACAGGTTGCTTTCGATTGACATTAAAAAACACCTTGTGCTAAAATTAATAACCTCTGAAAAAGCGGAAGCAATTAAAAAGAACAATACTGTCTATTGTGCTTTTTATTTTATTTATGGACCATATACTATTACACTGATCGCATAATTTCAATTAGATGTAAATGGTTGAAAGTCAATACAACAGACTTGAAGTAAAACTGAATCTAAGAGTCTAATTCTGAACCATTCAAAATTCAACGACTTTAAATAAATCGGATGATACGAGCTCAAATCCTGAGGAATTTGAATTCCATGTCCTAATATTTCCAAGCCTTCGAGATACAAAAATAATGTATATAAATCATTCAAAATTTAATAAATCCAATTGCGACCTTTTAAACGCCATCAGGCAGAAAAATTTCAAATTAAAATTTTAGAAAATATAGCCATACCAATAAATTTGTTGTGATCCCCAGCGAGAGAAATGCAATATTTATAAGCGAAAAGAATGCTTTATTAAAGTGTCCTACTCAAATGGCAAACTCTTTATATTTTCCGAACGATATGTTGGATGTTAGAATATAAGCAAACACGAAGGGTGAAAGCGAAATGAGGGTCGAAAACCCTCTGTTTTTCTCCGGTCTTGAAATCCATTCACAACATTAACTTCTCCATGTATCAGTGTACCAAATTCTTTCTTCGAAGACACATAAATATTTTTCTTAAACAGTCGTGTAATTCTTCCCCAAAAAGTCGGTTGAGCAACTAATTCTTATAGATTGAAAAAAGATGTAAATCTTTTTGTACACTATTTTAATCTTTGATAATATGAAATTTAATGTTTTCCTCTAACACTTTTATTATAACTAGAAGTAAATGCACGGGCGCGCATTTAGGTCTCTGGATTTTTATTTCCTAATATTAAAAATATAATCAATTTAAAAATCCATTATTATCACATTTTTAAATATTAAGAGCTTTGTAAATTTTTGAAACAATAATTAATAATTTCGAGTTGAAAGCGTTTGAAATTACAAAATAATACGTGGAACAATTTTGAATTGAAAACGTTCCAAATAAAACTATGTTATAATAGGTAAAATTTTGGAAAAAGGACAATATTTTGATTGGAATGAAAAGGAATTGAACTTGTATCATTTTTAAATAAAAGCGATTAAAATTGAATAATCTGAAACTGAAAGTATTTAAAATTGAAAAATTTTAAATCAGAAACTCACAAAATAAAAAAATTTTAGACTCAAATTTGAAGAATGGGACATTTCATTAGAAAGGAGTTGAAATTGTATTGTTTCTAATTCAAGGCGTTCGAAATTGAAAAAAAATTATTTTAAATTGAAAAATCTCGAAATTGAATGATTTCAGATTAAAATTTCAAAAATAGGACTATTTCAAAACTTTTAAAATTGAATAATTAGAGATTAGAATTCTGAAAATTTACAATTTACTATATTAAAATCTAAAGTTATGATATTTAAAACTGATTATCATGGCTTTTAATATGAAAGTTTGCAATTTTGAAAGATTTAATACTGAAATTGTCCTAAGTTTCTTAATATTTGAATTTGAAACTTCAACAGTGTGACATTTTTCAAAAATTTCGAGAAATTAAGAAATTTCATACCAAATATTTTCGAATTTAAGTTTGCAGTTTCATGGCCTCAAAAATTAAACTATTTTAGAATTGCGCATGCAAAACTATAATTTCAAATTAAAGTTGGATAGATATATCTACTAAAAAAAATCTGATTTCTGTAAAAAAATCACTTTCATTTCTCCCGTCAATTCCATAAGATGTCAAACTTAGTTTTGCTAATAAACTGTCACATTGACATGATAGAAAAAGTCGCGAGACAAAAAAACGCGAAACGGGAGCGGAAACATAGGAGATTGAATGTGGACAGAATTATTGAAAGATATTATAGTTAATTCTGCGTGTAATAATAAGACAAAACTAAAGGTATTGTTTCAAATATCTGACAAAATTTTATTAAAAAAACCTAAAGTTTCAATATCATTAAAAAATATTAATAACAACCAAAGTAATTCATATTTTATAGCTCTCGGGCTTAGAAAATCATTTTCAAATTTGTATTTAGAGAAGCAAGATAATATAATTTGTTTGCAGTGCGACGGATGCAAGTTGAGAATTCACAGGATATTACAGTGTCGGTGACGTTTGTTGCTGTGAGAGTTGAAGCATACCATGATACCCCTTTTCCGTGCCGGGGTACAATAGAGAATTGCTCCGACGTTTGATTGAGACGGATAACGTTGCTCGATCCCCGTCGGCTATTTCGTCCAATTGGGCGAGAAAAACCGATGCTCTTCACGATAATAATATCGCTTCTCTTCCCATCTAGCAAATGTTCCATTATTCTTTTACTATCGAGGCTTGTCGCAACTTCTATCTCGCGTTCGAGATATTAAACGATAGCTTCGAGATGAGAAAAGCATCAATGTCAATTTATAATTCTGAAGGCGGAGAACCAAACTTCGATGGTAAATATTTTCCCGAGTTGAGTTCTGCATAAAAAATGATCTATCTCAATCTATCCTCAACTTACTGATTAGGAGTTAAACTTTACAATTCCATCTAGTTTTCGATATTTCCCTTTGTGTTAAAGATATGAAAAAATGTTAGATATTTGAAGAAGAAGCATCAGTGACGTTTAGAATTTCTATTTTTCAAGAATATCAAGATCCTAAAAATACCTTCCGGAAAGTTTTTCAAGATCGTATCATATAAGAATTTTTCGAAACTAGCTGTGAATTCGATCTCGAGTGTTTCCACTTCGTTTGTATTTATAATTATATGGTGCTCATTTCACGAGTACTTTGCTTCCCGTTAGCAAATGTATTTTATTCCTCATAGAGAAAGCATTAGTTATTTTTTTTCAATAATAGACAAACCAAAGTCTTCATTTTGATCAATTTAAAAATAGAAATTCACAAAAAATACAAAATAATAAAAAAAAAATTTAATATAAAGACAAATCAGACAAATCAAATTTTGTATTCAAAATGACAATTTTTCGAGCTGGAAAAGGGAGGGGAAAAGTTCTGTCGCGCTCTATCCCTTTCCCAGCTTTATGATTTCTTTACAAACATTGTCAGAATTATTCTGTTTGAAAATTTATGATCAAAAAGTCTTTTCTGTTCATGCCTCAACTTTGAATTAAGTCCATGAAAAAAGTTTTTCTGTTTGAAATAGATGTTTCAAATATTATAAATGATCATTATTTTTTAATCTTCAATAAAGTGTATTAATATTATAGGTCAATCGATTTGCCTCGAATCAAAGAATCTTTTCCGTTCTTGCATCAATTTTGAATTATGTTAGTGAAAAAAGTTTTACTATAAAAAACCCGATTTTCAAAATATCATAAAGTGCTAAAAAAATGCAATAAATATTTTTAGAAATCCTTCGGTCAGTTTCAAGATATTAGAGGTGAAAATAAGCCCTCCAAATTTCATCAATTTATCTGCAACCGTTTTTAAGTTATCGTGTTCACAAAAAAGTGTTACATCGGCACACACGTCCACAAACACACACATCTGGACTATTGCTTAGAACATTGTGTTAGACATTTTTAAATTGAGGAAGGTTTAATTAAATGAATTTAAAAATTTTGGAAAATGTTACCATTACAAAGCTTCCTCTATGAGGAAGCAAAACAAAGAAATAGTACCCTATCAGTAAAAATACAAAGGGTTAGAAATACTGCTTCCTCCCCTCAAACATTGCAAATAATTCACTAACCTAAATCTTGTTTTGAGAAATTCACTCTCTAAAATTCCTTGTTTTATTACTGAAGTATAAAAGTAACAAGCAAAGCTCTTGCGGAAACAATAGATGAAAAGTGAATATTTTTATTATTCAGAGTAGAAATTTTTGCCTTTCAAGCTCAAGAAGCGTAAATTCATTCTTGACATGCTGCCCGCTTTAATCTCCATCTCGTTGTTAATGAATAGAGAAATTAAAATTTTTTCCTTCTCAGAATACTTGAATACCTGAAAGACACACTCTACTTGACTGCACTCTACTTCTTCCTCGAAAGGACGTAGTACCTAATTCTAAGGAACAAGCACGAAACTTGATATATTTTCCTTTCACTATTATTATTATTTCTTAATTCTAAAGTGTGTATAAATATTCTTATTACGCCTAATAAAAGGTAACACGTAGGAGAAATCAGCTGTAAATCCGAGTTCCATGCAGTTTTCCATCCCTCGACGGAGATGACTAGTCCGTTAAAAGTAATGGTGCATAATATACATTTATGGTAAAAGTCTGAAGCCAGCGGGGCGTTAAATAATGAAATATGTAAATAATGCCTTCAGTGTTGCGCGCAAAACTTGAACCTCCGAGTAAATTCTACCGTGCAGAATAGAAAGCGCGATCTTATGGTATCGTTAAAAGCCTAGTTGTAAACTGCATCAGGAGCATAATGCCGTTTTCTTGATATTATTTACAATTTTTTAAGCTGAGGTAATCAACATATGATTATTTCAGCTTTTGAAAATCTCATAAATCTTTATTTTCACCAGATCTTTAATAATATTAAAATTGAAACAGGCTGACAAAAATTTTCAGTACAGTGGTTAGAGTTTTCCCAAATGCCTCTATATCCCAGCTTTACGCAAATTTTGCGAAGCCTTTCCTCAATCAATCTTCTCCGTGCGGAGTATGAAATTGACGAATTTTCAAATTTCGAGATAGTTACCAGGTATAAGCAGTTAGCAGAATTTGGAATAGCAATTCTCATATAGATTTTGTCCCTGTTCTCTGTTTCTCTCATTTGGTTGGGCTGTCGCAGGCGATAGGTGTATAGCGCAGTGAGACCACGATCAACACCCTGGTTGATCTCCCCTGTCCATTGGTGGCCCTGTTGGGCAGGGGGTTGTCGGCCAGTTAGTGGACAGCCGCAGTGTAATCATTTGCGGTAGGGGAATTGATGCCTCATCCCTACATAGTATCTCGCCTCGGCTCGGCTGCCTGCTAATAGGGATTGAGATCCTCCCAGAGTCGGTGGTACGTTGTAGCATGCTACTACTACTCCTCTACGTCTACCTACCTAAAGCTCGCGCTTTGCCTTGAGGATTGATCGCAATTACGCGCAAGGAGTTTACGCCATGGCAATAACTCATCCCCAAGATGAGGGATGTCCTGCAGAAAGGATTTGTCAAAACGAATAAGTGGATGCCGGCGATCTAACCAAACCTGACTCTGTTCTGTTCTATTCTATTTAATTATAGTTGAAGTCTCAGTAACTAAATCAGTAGAATTTCAGAATTAGTAGAAAACTACTTAATATAATGAGTAGTTTTCTACTCACTACAACCCAGTCTTGGTGAGTGAGCACGCGCGCTGTCAAAACCTGCCACTGCTCAAGGCAGCTGACGGAAATAATGTTTTTAATATTTTCAAATATTTGCGAAATAGTACTCAAAAGTCGACTATTCAACCCCTCGAACTTATACCTTTTTCAAATAAAAAATGATTGAATAGAATATCAAGTTCAATGCCATCGAAAATTGAGTTTTTTAAATGACGTAGATGTCGTAATACTTCTCTAGTTTCCTATAGAAGTGCTCCGACCATGAATTTCAAGCTATCAACATTGATACGCAACCACATCTAATGTTATTTTAACGTTCTTTTTACGCCAATCACTTATACCTTTACTACCAGAGTAAATTGCATCTCTAAAAGTGCACTTCAACTCTTTACGATTGCCGTGCGTGAGCCTCCGTATTTGCATTTTTCTTTGAAAGTATTTTTATGACCCACGTCTTATTTTCTCTAAAGATAATTATTTTGAAGGCTAATTTTCATCTCTTCATTTTAAATCAAAAAATTTAATCTAATAAATCCGATGAATGGATTTACCTAAAATAAAATTTTAAAATTTGCATAATTGCTATTTAGTGTGGATGTAAATAACACTTGTAATAACATCGAGTAAGAAAACATAATAGTAAATGGCTGAAAGGTGAAATATTGAGAAACTGAAATTGATACAGTTGCGTAGAGCCAGATAATTGGCCCTTGCACATTTCATCCCTGTGAATCAACTCATAGTTCACTGAAACTCAAGCACCTTGTGTGACTTTTAATTACATTTCCAATGCCTTTACAAAGACGTCGTGACTTTCAAACCCAATCAAAAGCTTACCTCATCACGTAACAATACGATCATGGACTCAGATTATTACACTTTTATGGAGCAGTTCGCAATTAGACCTTTTTAGTTTCATGAAATCGTAAGGCGGAAACAATTTGTTAGTTTATGACTAATGATCTTTTTATATCTCACATTTGAAGTCAGACTTCATGAATGTTTTTATGATTCATAATTGGATCCATAATGAATGATCTATTAGTTTATATTTCACCTTTCTTTTAATTAAATTCAAATTATTCAATTTCCCTAATTCGGTTTTATCCTGGAAATGCCAGTAGAAATGTAAAATGAATGAAAACTCAAAGCGTTAATATTATTTTCCCATTTCCTAATTAAAGGCGTCAAAAGTTAAAATCGCAACCGCGAAATAATTAAAATGTCTACCTTATTACTAGCAGAGGGAAGAGGTAAGGATAATTATGAGATCAACGCATAAAGTAAAAGAATTGCAGCATGAGCTAACAATTATCTCATAATGATATAACTTCGTTAGTGGTACGGGAACGACAGAACGACATTATAGTAATTATAATCTAATTTAAGAGACTCTGACGGTCACTGTATAAATCGTATTTAGCTTTAAACGCCCCGAGCGCTTTATACGAAAAGTTCTTGTGGTATCTTCGCTTTTGCTTCTCCGAGTCCCAGAGGGCACCCAGAAGTGCGAATTCCAAAAGAGAAACTCGATGCTCTTTACTTGTTCATTTTGGTTCGTTAACTTTCTATGACTTGTCTCTTTTTCTGGCTGAATTTTTTCTTGTCTTCTAAACTTATGATAAACCCGAGAAAAAACTTTTTAAAATCTTATCATCTTTACCTTTCAAGGTTTATTTAAATTATGGAATAGGCTGCTACTTTTTCAATTTTATATTCTTTAATTTTGAAAGTCTTCCTGTTCAAAATGATTTTTTCGTGGCTTGCTATTTAAAATTGGCCACCCTTACTGTTTTCTAAACTAAAATTTTTTTATTCTGAATTATTAAATTTAAATATTTATCAAAAAGGCTTGCACTTGGATGGAAGCCAGTCAAAATGGCATTTTTTTATTTTTTGAAGCTCCTCAACACAAACTAGTTATTATATTAGGATCGTACAATTTCGAGTACAATTTTTTCCTTTTTTATATTGAATACCCTTCGTCTAAAATGGGAAATCGTTTAAGTTTGAAAATTTTTGTAAAACTTGTCTAGAACAAAATTCTGAGAATAAGTAAGCTGAGTGACCGTAGGTCAGGGAATCCTAGACATCAGGGCAAAGTCCGGGATTAAAAAAAAAATACTGCAAAAAAGTCAGTGAATTTCTATAAGAGGCACTTTAAATCAAGGATAATGAACATGACATTTTTTAATTTTATTTTGAAATCAGTTTATTCCGTTTAGAAAATATTCTATGTTGCAAATTTGACAAAATTAAGATTCTGGTCTTTGATTATTAATGGTCAGGGAAAATAAAAAGTTGATTAGGAAAAAATCCAACTATTTTGTTGAATTCTACTTTTTGGGTCGAAGATTCAACTGTCTTGGTAGAAAATTACTTTTCTGTTGAAATTTCATATTTTGGTATTAAAAATTAAACTGAAATCTGTCTTGGTTGAAAATACAACTATTTTTTTTAAATTCCTCTCTTTGGTTTAAAAATGTATCTGTTTTAGTAGAAATTTCATGTTTTTTAGATAGAAATGCAACTGTTTGGTTGAGAATTAGTCTTCTGTGGTTGAAGATTCAGCTATTTTTCTATTTAAAATAAAAATATTTCCTGTTTGAAATATCTACTATTAAATTATTTGATGAAATTAATTCTTTTTGTTGAAAATCAAACTACTCGGTTGAAGGTTGAACCACTTTGGTCAAAAATCTTTTTTTTTTTTAATTCTTCTGTTTGGTTGAAAGTTTAACTATTTTGTTAAAAATTGTTGTTTTTTAACTGAAAATTCAACAACTTGGGTAAAAGTTTAACTACGTTGATAAAAATGTATTTTATCTAACACCCGCGATGGAAATGCGACTTTGGAGGCTCGTCTCGAGACGACAAAGTTGTCGAATCGTCAACTGATGACGTTTACTTTTCCCCCTAGTGGGAAAAGTACTCACGTTGACCACTGTGACGTCATCAGTTGAGAAATCGACAACTTCGTCGTCTCTCGACGGCCACCTCACATCAGTCGCATTTCCATCGCGAGTGTTGGACCAAGTTTATGTGCGCCTTATGGGAGACGGCGATTCGACTTGTGTGATTGCCGAGCTTGCTGCAATCG
The DNA here is from genome assembly GCA_932195095.1 of Andricus curvator. Lineage (NCBI taxonomy): Eukaryota > Metazoa > Arthropoda > Insecta > Hymenoptera > Cynipidae > Andricus > Andricus curvator. The sequence goes on along the minus strand of CAKNYM010053191.1, from coordinate 1,061,117 downwards.
CGCGGCAAACTCGATGCATAATAAACTTTTTTTTAGTTTGAAATTCATCTCTTTCGTTGAAAATTGAACTATTCCATATTGGTAGAGAACTGATCTTCTTGCTTTGAAATTTCTTCTTTGTAGTTTACAAATACAACTGTTTGGTTAAAATAAATTTTTTGTTGAAAATTCATACCTTTGGGTTGGAAATTCAAATTGTTTACAGAAAAATCATCTTTTGGCTTGAAAGTTCAACAATTGGATGAACTTTTTCTTTCTTTCTTGAACGAAAAATCTTTTTGAAAATTCGTCTTTTAGGTTGGAAAATTCATCTGTCTAGTTGAAAATTCAACTATTTGTTTGAAAAATCATGTATCATGTTGAAATATCAACCATTATTTTTTTTTTGAGAGTTCATCTTTCTAGGTTATAAATTCAACTATATGGTTAAAAATTCAACTATTTCGTTGAAAATTGTTGTTTTTTTTTTTTTTGTTTTTTTTTTTTTTTTTTTTGAATGAGCAATTCTTACACTTTTTGTCAAAATTTATCTTCTTGTTGAAAATGAAAATTTTTGGGTTAAAAATGCAACTGTCTTCTTAATAAATACGTACTTTAGACTTGAAAATTGAAGCATTTTGTTAAAAAGTAATCTTTTTTGGGCAAAAATTGTGCTGTTTTGTTGAACATTCGTTTATTTGTACAGACAATTCGTCCTTTTGGATTGAAAATTCATATTTTCTTTGTAAAAAATTTAATTACTACTGTTTTGTCAAAAATTTGTCCTTCAAAATTGGAAATTCATCTTTTATGTTGAAAAAGTAATCTTTTTTAGTTGAAATAAATTTGAAATTTTAATCTGATCTGAGCAGGTTTTTGAATATTAGTGAATAGGGCAAATGAAAAACTGGTCAGGGAAAAATGGGGGAAACGTCAGGTAATTTTGAAAATGAAGTTTTTTGGCCACCCTGGTAAGTCTAGATTTTGTACGTTATACAAAATTCTTTATGTGACGATAGTACTCAGTGCAATTGCTGGATTAATTTGGGCTTGACCGAGGGAAAAAACAAGTGCAAAATCGGGTAAAACCCTATTTTTGTACCATCTATTACCACACTGTCGGTAATAACAGACAGATTTCGTGCTGTATTTTATAGAAATATTGGAGGACTTAGAAGACGGTCTTTAGCAATTATACAAAAAAAGACATTTATCTGCAACTTCAGATGATACTTCAAAGAGTCTAAAAAGTTCTCCATCTTTTTACTGCTTGAATTTTATTCACATATTTTCAAGCACATGAAATTGTATGTATTTAGGTTTTTTTTTGTTTAAAACTTTCATGGTATGAGACGGAATTTCAAAAATGTATATAATGAATTTATTTATCCTTAGAAGTGCTTGAACATAATTTATTTGAAAATGAAATCATTACAAAGGGTGTGACATTTTTCAGTAGATATAAAAGAGAATTATGTAAATTCATTTGTATATGAAACAAGTAAACTGATTTATATTTTAACGCTCAAACATAGCAGGACGTGTGTTAATTCGTTGACAGAAAAATCGGCCTGCCGACATGCCGGAAGAGCAAGGAGAATGAGTAGTAATTAATTAAGAGAACAGAGCCGGGGTGTATGGAAATATTACTCGGGGTACACCGCTATTGCTTTCCAGAATGAACCAATGTAGAGAAGCAGTTGATGATGGATTGACTTTTTTTCGTAGTTTCAACTTTCTTTCTGTTCGTTTTTAACATCCTGTATAATAAAGAATAATAGTTGTTAACGATTGCAATTGAATCTTTCGGGACCAACATTTTTAAAACATTAATTTGACTAATTCATATACGTATGACGCATATAAAAATTTAACAAAGTTTTAATGCAAATTTTATTACTATTTTAAGAGAGATTCCAGGTGAGAAATATCATACTTGCTATCGATATGAGCGATTTTCTTGAAACTGGGAAAAATAATAGTGTTAGGTAGGTCAGATATTGTGATGAAATATTTTTGAAAAAATTCCAAAATGTTGGGAGTTACGTCACTTTAAATTTGATTGAATAATCATTATTTCAAATGCGATATCTCGGAAAGTTTACGGATTTTAATAAAATGTATAGGTATTATTTAGAATGCATACTCTTTTCTATAAAAATAAAACCGAAAAAATTAAAAATTTCGGGTAAAAATGTTTCAACAAATTTTTTATTTTTTTTTATAAATGTGTATAATTTTTTATCAAATTAGTTTACAAAATAACAATAGATTCAATAACTTTCATTACTTTAATATATAAACTTTTTGTCTATAAATTGTTCAGATTTAGTGCGAATCAAGTGACGAATCGCGACTAATCCCCACGAAACCATTGTCATGCACTTATTTGTTTATAACAAATTCCATAAATTTGTATACATTTGCATTGCTACAGGAAAACTTTTTTCCCATTTTTTTATCAGATCAAAAGTAATAATAAACTTGTTTAATATTCTGCTCCGTGAAATTAATGCGGCATTTTATCACCTTTTATTCTAAACTAAAAACGATCAAATCGGATAAGAATAAAATAGTAAAATATAATAAAATAATAAATAAAATCAATTTGTCCACAGATGTTTTTTATGCCCCGCTGTGCGTTACCCGATAGAGTGAACGTGCACGCTTCAGCTACAAAGTGTTTTTTTTAAGTGAAATATAAAATTATAGGGAATAACTTACACACGAAAAGTTAAAAAAAAATAAGGTAAATGCACTGGTAATCGTCACTGCATTAGTTATCGTCAGATGGCCGAGTATTTTTCGTATAACAAGACTCGCTCTTGCCGCGTATGATAAAAAATGTGACTTTAGGTCAGTTTAAATATCCTTTTATCAAATTAGTATACTTTTCTCGTTTTAATACTTGGTTACATGCCTGACGATAACTAACGCATTTGCATAATTTGAATTTTTATCGTGAATAAAAATTGACTCCAATCAAATATCATGAGAAGTGATCAAAATTGAGTTTTTCTAAATCTGCTTTAATCGGTTAAGCCTTTTGTGGAAATAAGAATTGTGTTTTAAATACAATTATAATCATTTTTAATTTCCAATTTGGCTTAAGGTGACGATTACTAGTGCATTTACCTTATATGAAATCAAAACGAAAAATCAAACATTTTTTGACGTGTTTTTACTTCAAATTTAGAAAATTTTCGGCTTCATTTTTATAGAAAAAAAGTATATAAAAACTATGCATTTTATTAAAGTCGGTTAAAAACTTTCAGAGATATTGCATTCTAAAAAAAAAGTTCAAAGTGACGTAACCCCCACAATTTTGAAATTAAAAAAAAAAGTATTTTATCACAATTTACCACATTTAACCATCTAACACTAATATTTCCCCCAGTTTCCAGAAAACCGCTCATATCGACAACAATTCTACTTTTCATGGCACGGAAACTCTCAAAAATGAATTCTACATTTAGAATAATCGAGCTTTATTTATTTAAACTGAATATTAATTATTATGAATTTTATTCCAACATCCGTATATTTGTTTCAGATTCTTTTATTTCTTTCTGTGCACTTTCCTCAGGGAAAATTCTGTACCCAGAAAGCCCCGGTAGATTTTTGTTGTTTCGTACACATAGAGGTCTATGTGCAAGGGGAAGTTAATTAAACCGGTAATAAGAGGTACGAGTGCGCAAATAGAAAAATGCCCACAAATCCTATACTATGAAAGAAAAATGAAGAACTGTCTTTTACATCTCTGAAAACTTTTTCTAATACCTACTTGTTTAATTTTTAGGCAGTATTTTTAATTTATTGATTTTAATTGCAAACGTCAGAGTCTAATTTCTGTGTCGTGAATTTTTATTAAGATTTTTATTCATTTTGGGACAAACTTTAGAAAAAAATCTAATGAATAAACGAGGTTTCAGTTGGAATATAAGGGTGAAAATCCGAAAAGAAAGTACACAACTCTCGAGTTAAGCACAGTTTCGGGCACTGCTTGCCCTGGCCTTCAGCTTATCTCAGAGGTATCCAAACGTAAACAGTCAGTGGCGGTGTGAACCATTTCCTATTAGGTTAGTGTGAGCACCGCCTCCCTTGCTCCGCACATCAGCACATTCCGTGGCCACATTAGGCCAGTACTTCCAGAAATAGCATATAGTGAGGGTCCTTAACTCGGGAGTTGAGTGTACCGGTGATTATTTTAAAACTACGTATACCTATGTATTTTGACGCCCTGATTTGATTTTTAAGGTCAAAACATGCTAAAACTATAAAAATGTCATGTTTTCCGTTTATTTCAGTGAATAATAGAAATTTGCAAAAAAATGCAAGTAAAAGTTGTAGATCGGACTTGTGGCACTCCTGGTATTACTGATTAGTCACATAAATAGTTTAGGTCACGCCGCTAACCCTATTTAATTTCTGATGGAGCGGGTGGTACCCCTGTGACTGGTCACAGAAATAATTTAAGTCACACCCGTAACCCTTTCCAATGTATCGCCAGGAGGGGGGGGGGGGTCAAGGCACTCATGTGACTGGTTAAAGAAATAATTTAATTCACAAACCAATGTCTCAAATGTCAACAAATGTCTCTCTCTCATTAGCTACGGGTACGCTTGATTTTTTGAAAATCTCTTTTTTCTCGTTAAAAATGGTTTTAGAGGAAAAAGTATTCAACAGAAAAGATGTACACTGGAACCTGGATTTGTGCACGGTTTCGGACATGGCCTTCAGTAACCTTCGTCACAAATCCAAGGACTCCGAACGTAAACAGTGTGTCAAAATACATCGGTATGGTGAATTTGAAATTAATCAAAGATACTCTCTTTTCGGAACTTTATCCAAATATATTTTTTGTGAATGAGCGCGTAATTTCGAAACTTTACAGCGATATTCTGTGAGGAAGACTCTAGTTCCTGAAGTAATAAATCTCTTGGGACGGATGCTTCAGAAATCAACAGTCGTGTGTCAAGAATTTCTGGTATAAAGCAGGCGTACATGAAACGTGCGCGGATGCAATATTGTATCTAGGCAAGTATTCACCACCACACGGATTAGGCAAACTTGGGCTGGATCGGCGTTGTGATGTTAAAGTGTATCCGGAGAGATGAATATTTATCAGCCCTCGGAGCACTTCTTGGTCGGCACGCTTCTGGTCAGAGTGTTGGAAGGCTTTAACGATCGTACACTGTATGTCACCATATTTTACTAACTAGACACGTATGAACCAAATTTGGGCTAAAATAAATAAAAATAGTTACAAAAATATGGGATTGAAAAGAAATATATTTACGCAGTGTCTCGTCGTCCCGAAATTCGGGATGACTAGTGCAATACTTTTCATAAGCTTGGCTAGTCGTCCCGAATTTTCGGGTGGGGCGGGAAGGCACCCCTGTGATTGCCCATAGAAATAATGTTGGTGAAACACCTACCCCTTTTCCAACGTCTCGTGAGGGCGGGATGGCAACCCTTTGACTGGCCACATAAATAATATTGGTCCAACCCCCCTAATTTTTCAGGACGACTAGACACAGCCATATTTTTAAGTGATGAAAATTGAAAGTTGTTCCCAAGTAAAAAAAATCCGTTGCGATCCGAATAGGTTTACAAACATAGTCAGTACTAAAAGTATGTTATTCTTTCAAATTTTTCAAAAAGCTACTTTACTCAAGACTTATTCCCAAAAAAAGTATGCAAATAGGAGTGAAGTACCAAAGAAGTTTAAAGTACGTCCTGCTGGTGAAGAATTTTTTGGGACTAATTCGACGTGTCCAGATGAAAAGGTGCTATCTCTGCAGAATTAAATAAAAAGGTTGCGATCTCGAGTGTCTAAGTGTGAAATCTTGATAATCTCATATAAATAATAGTATTGAGAACGTTAGCACCCTCTGAAGTAGGGAATTTTTCTATTTGGTGCTGCCAAGATAGCTTTATTTAAGATTTTTATTGTGATTCCATTGGCAATTTTTTGTAACTCGGTCGCTTTTTGAAGAATATAATTTTAAAAATCTGATTAATTCTGATTCCTTTCGTTTATTTAGATGATGATATTTATTAATATTTAATCTCTTGAATCTTTGTTTACTCCTAATTTTTTTAATCTGGTTTTACAAAAAGTAAACTGTTAGTGTTTTGAGTTTGATATATGTCATGAAAGCTGTGTTTTTCCTTCCTGTGGGTGGTAGAACGTTTGAACCCATTGATTTGGCTCTCGATTTGGCCTTTTATCACGAGTTAAAATCAAATTTATCCGTTCCGTTCACATGTTGAATTGCAGCGATAGTAGCCGACGCAATGTCGATACTGAAAATCATCAGTCTCGTAAATAGTGAGAAATTTAGGGAGGCGTCAATCACACGCATCGATATATTCCATTAACCCAGTTCACAAACAGAGCTTGGCCACGGTAACCAACGTAGTGGTCCTATGACAATTAAACCAATAGTTGAGGGGAAAGGGAGGATAAAGGCATATTCGATGTTCTCTTACTGTGTGTGCGTATTTGCAAACATAGCAATATGTCCTCAATAATATCCTTTCAGGGTCGTGACTACACCATCAAAATATTTAGGGGAAATCAGTGCCAGGTGGATAGATAAACTTCTAAAGTCATAATATTGATAAATGATGAACAAGTGGGGAATATATTAAATACCAATTTGAAGCTGGAATATTTATTTTAAAGATAGCCATGCCATCACATGAATTGTGTTAGCCATTTAACCTATACTTGACGCTTTTTAACACGTTGTATTTTTGCATTTTTGCAACACAATTTTAATCAGATGGTACTCTTCTGGTACGAAGTGAATATTCACAATTTAAGCCTTTTCGATTAGTTTTCTCAGGAAATTGTGTGACCTTGTTCATTTATATATTTATTTAACATGTTACCATAACATTCGTGGCTAGCAACAATTTAAAAATAGCAAGTGAGTCGATAAGTATAAGTGATGGTTAAAAGGCTGACTATAACTCTCGTTTTTATATTGCCACTCACAAAAAAATACTACAGAACTTTTGCTTGAAATTCTGCGCTAAGTCTGCGCTAAGTCTGCGACGATTAATTTTTTTCATTAATTATCATTCTAAGAAGCGCGAAACTAGTTTAAATGAACTCCGGGGTGAAAACTAAGTCAACACAAACACCTTCATTGGTCCAAACCACCCCCAAGGGCTTCATCCCACCCTTACGAAAAATATTTAGTCTCATTCATCCTCATCAAGTGTGCCCATTGATACCGGCCTTAAAATGTTTCTTTGGACACCCCAAACAACTTATCAAACAAAAATTGAAGATGAGGAAAATTTTTGGGGGCAAAACAACGAAAGCACCCTTTACGAAAAAAATTCGTGAAAATCGCCTTAATTAGTTGTGCCCATTGAGACAGGTCTTAAAATGTTTCTCCGGACACCCTTAACAACATATCAAAAAATAAAAAAAAATTGTAGATGAGGAAAACTTTCGGGGGCGAAAAGCAAACACCCTTAACGAAAAAAATTCGTAAAAATCTCCCTAATTAGTTGTGCCCATTGATACAGGTCTTAAAATGTTTCTTTGGACACCTCAAACAAACAAAGAAACATTTTAAGACCTGTCTCAATGGGCACAACTAATTAGGGCGATTTTCACGGATTTTTCCGTTAGGGGTGTTTTCGTTTTTTTGTCCCCAAAAGTTTTCCTAGTCTACAATTTTTTATATTTTTTTATAAATTGTTTGGGGTGTCCAAAGAAACATTTCAAGTCCTGTCTCAATGGGCACAACCAATTAGGACGATTTTCACGGATTTTTTCATTATGGGTGTTTTTGTCTTTTTGCCCCCAAAAGTTTTTCTCATCTACAACTTTTTTTATTTTTTGATATGTTGTTTAGGGTGTCCAAACAAACATTTTAAGACCTGTCTCGATGGGTACAACTAATTAGGGCGATTTTCACGGATTTTTTCGTTAGGGGTGTTTTCGTTTTTTCGCCCCCAAAAGTTTTCCTCAACTATAATTTTTTTTATTTTTTGAGTTATAGGCTAAAGCTCTACTTTTTACTCCCTAGTGACTGAAAAGTGACGTCAGAGGTGAATAATGAAAATAATACATCTATGAGCTCGCATTTTACGATTATCAGCCCACTCATCATATATAACCGATCAAATTACCGTAAATTACCGAAAATGTTCATAAATGTCCAAAAATTCATGGAAATTTTTAGAAATGAATTTTGTGTAATTTATGGTAAGTTACCATATTTCCCGGTAAAATTAGCACAAATGGCCGAAAAATCTCATAAATTTCCCGAAATTTATGGAATATTTTATAAATGAATTTTGGATAATTTATGATAAGTTACCAACAGCCATACCACGCTGAAAAAACCAGTTCTCGTCAGATCACTGAAGTTAAGCAGCGTTGGGCGCGGTTAGTACTTGGATGGGTGACCATTCAAGAATACTGCCTGCTGTTGGCACATAGTGGGTGTGGTGAGCTCACACTTGTAGTTATATTACTACAAGAAACTATCCACCTAGAAACACTACCCAAATCGGGTAGTGTCACGCCTACCCTGAAAGGGAAATGGCTTAATGGTATACTACTACTAGCATATTTACCGGTAAAATTACCATGAATGATCAAAATATTTCATAAATTTTCAAAAATTTCTTTTAATAAATTTTGGGTAATTCATGGTAAGTTGCCATATTTACCTGTAAAATTACCATAAATGACAGAAATTTTTCATAAATTTCTGGAAATCACCTCTAAAATTACCGTAAATTACCCAAAATTTCCGGATATTTTTTTATTGAATTTTTGATCATTTGGAATAAGTTAAAATAAATTTCATGCTTCTTTTTTCAAAATCTAATATGGACTGAAATCATGACAGTATTTCGAGAAATTTCTGAAATCATCCATTTGTTATAAAAAATATCGTATGCGCCAAGGGGGAGAGGCACTTTTTCGACTTGTGTATGTTGAAAAAGCCCCTCTTCTACCCCTAGGTGCATAATATACTATTCAATAGTTTGTATGCGAAACTGTAGATAGGATCCATGTCCATGCGCAAAGTAGGCGAGAAAACTGATGAATAAACCTATCTAATCCGCAGATGTGACATATTTCTCAAAAAATGCAAAAATTCCGTTTACTTTTTCGGTAACAAAGTGCGAAAGAAACAGTAATGAATTCAATTGAAAAAGATCTACTTTTAAGGTGCCGTGTGCTCCTATTCTACGAAGAGAATATGAATTTTGTGTGCCCGATGTAATTTTTTTCCGGTCAACAAAAAGTTCGTTTCATATGATTTAAATTATTAAATACATGTCGAAAACATTAATTTGATCGAATCCAAGTTTCAAATTAAACCACCACTACCTTACTATTACACCACTAGTGGCAATTTTTGGAATTGACCGGAAACTTAAATAAGGGCCAATACCCCTCCCACAGCGTGCCCGGACCTTTGTATACGACCGTGCTGTCATGTATCAATACCACCTATTTGAAGATTTAAAAAAATGTAAATATTTCATATTCCGTTTGAATTATTGAACCATGTAACTCGCGAGATGCAAATATATGTTAAATTTCAAAGTCCAGCTGCATTAATTAAAATTTGTTAATATCTGTTGCGATTCCAGCGTCACTTCTAAGTAAATAATAATTAAATCAATCCCACCAATCTGCTGATATCACAGCCTGTGATATTAACTCTATATCCCAACCCTCTGATATGCAGTAAAATTTTCACCTTTGATCCTATTCTGCAATATTGGTGTTCGAATTTGCCTCGCTATTCTATTACTTATTTTACAATCGGGTGTAAACTACGATTTTAACGAATCCATGCAAATTTTATGTATCTGAATTTTAATTGCGTCATTTCATATATCTCACATAGCAAGAAATCAAAGTGCATTATAGATAATATTACTCGCTCAGCAGAGAGTCATAGGGCATGATTTATTAATACGCAGCATTATCCAGGACAGATCAATAGACGTTTCGGGCAATGATGCCGCATGCGGGAGCCAGAGATCATCCTTGATTGTAAAATCCAGAGCGTACATTCCCATCTGTACAATCGTAATTCGAAAACGCGATATGGCGTAGCTTACGGCTGATAGTGGTATTCCAAACTCCCACCTATTTTGGTCGATAGCCCTTCAATGGTAGCGACTGGGTCTGCGAGACCCAATCAGATTCCACCGTCAGATAATAAAAGTTCATTAAAGAGTATTAAAAGTATTGAAGAGTAAGGAAGTTATGATCATTTATATTATTCGAAAAATCGATTTTTATAGTAAAAATTTTCTTATTCGCATAATTTTAAGTTTATGCAAGAACGCTTCGTTGGTTCTAGACGAGTCGATTGACGTATAATTAAATTTATGAGAAGATTTACAATTTAAAAAAAATGTTGTTATGTTTGTTTGTTTCGTCGAAAATTGTTTGTTTTTTTTAATAAAGAATATCCTGAAATTTTTTAGATCATCATTTAGCATAATTAAATTCAGAGTTTTTGTATAATTTTTGTTTTGTTGGTGGTTTATACCGGAAATAGGTATAGATTTCAAAGAACATTTATAATTTTAGAACAATTTTAAGTTAAGCTCACATTTTCCACTGGAAATTGGTTATTTTAAACAAAAACATAAGCCTTAGAAGATTTACAATCTTAAACTATTTTTAGTTATATCAAGTTACTTCTTTTCGTCTAAAATGGCTACTTTTAATTTTTTTTAAACATTAGATTTCAATATTTCTTAATATATGATCACTTTGAAGTGATCAATCATTGTCAAAGGTGGCCGATCACTGTACGCATTACCCATCTCTGAAATACAAAAATTTTATTTTGAATAACAATACATAATCAACACTGCCATTAAACGGGGTAATTTTAGTCATATGGGGTAAATTCAAACATTCCTAAATTGTTAGTTTAAATTACTTTAGGGAGTTTTAACTATAATCCAGAACCAGTAAGAGTCTTAATAAAGCCCTAACTGGTTCTAGATTCTCTCACGTTGTCCAATCTCTACACTGAAAAAATTTTGGGCGAGCTGCTCGCCCACGTGATAGAGCTGCAACACCAAATGCGTCGCGTGCTGCTCGCTCGCAGCTTGGTGCGGATCCTCTCTCTTGTTGGGCACGCTGTGTGCCCACATTGGAACAGCTGTAGCCCCAACAGTGTTGGTACAGTAACACTCCGTTTAGGCGGGAGAACGGCATCCCCAACCCGAGTTTCGCGCGGAGTTTGTTTCATCCGACAAACGGTATGTCGTATATATTCGTGCTTATTTTATTTTTACAAATGAACTTTTGATCATGGATCACTTCTTAGAGAAGAATAACTTCTCGCATTTACGCAATGACCTCAAATGTAAATAATTTATCAATATATAAACCTGCCTTTGTGAATAGGCGCCTGCACATAACCTATAAGCTATAACCTATAAGATAGAAATTTCGTATTTTTTTTTTGTGTGAAAAACGTTCATCTTTTTTGGTTGAGGACTTAACTGTTTTTGATTTAAAATCAAAATCTTGTTTGCTCGAAATATGAACTGTTACATGTTTCGTTCAGTATTTATCTTTTTTGGTTGAAAATAATACTACTTAGTTGAACGTCAAACTATTTTGTTAAAAATTAACTTTTTGGTTGATGGTTCATCATTTTAGTTAAAAACTCATGTCTTTGGTTGAAAATTCAAGTATTTGGTTGAAAATTCGCTTTTTTTAAATTTTGGTTGAGTCTTTCCTTTTCTCCTTCTTTTTTCTTTTGTTATGTATTTGTCTCTAATGAGCCGAAATGATGTTGATTAAAAATCTAATTTTGATTTGTGATTTTTTT